>PJEM01010603.1:0-60969 GCA_004023845.1 Helogale parvula | reverse complement strand
ACCTGTTTGTCGTTGGAGAAGGCGTACAGGGCCAGGGGCTTCTCCCGGCGGTTGATGAAGTCGATGGCCTCGTCCAGGCCCCTCACGGTCACGATGGGCAGGATGGGTCCGAAGATCTCCTCCTGCATCACCGGCTCCGTCTCCTCCACGTCCACCAGCACCGTGGGGGCTGCGGGCACAGGGGGAGGCTCAGCCCTGGGGAGGGGGGCCTCGGGCAGGGCTCGGGGACCTTCTGGGCAAGACGGCGTCCCCACAGCCCCCAGGAAGGACGGCGAGGGGTTCTCCAGGCTGGCCGGGGCTGAGGTGGAGCGCCAGCTTCTCCGAACGGTCTTCCCGGAGCCGGGGTCCAGGCTGGGGCCTCGCGGCCCAGACTCGGGGCCCAGGCAGGGCCGCGTCACGGCCGGGCCTTCCCGGGGGCTGGTGGCGGGAGGGCAGGCTCACCGATGTAGCGCTCGCTCTCGTCGCTCTGGCCGCCGATGGCCACGCGGCCGCAGCCCAGCAGGCCTCGGAGCCGCTGGAAGTGCTTCTGGCTGACGATGCGGCCCAGGCTCGGGGAGCCCCGGGGGTCCTCGCCGTAGAAGCGGGTGATGGCGCGCTGCAGGGCGGGCAGCAGCCGCTCCTGCGTGGCGGGGCTGCACAGGACGTAGTCGGGGGCCACGCAGGTCTGGCCGCTGTTGAAGTAGCGGAACCAGGCCACGCGGTTGGCCACGGTCTGGGCGTCGCAGTCGTCGTCCACGTAGCAGGGGTTCTTGCCCCCCAGCTCCAGCGTGACGGGCGTCAGGTGCTTGGCGGCGGCGGACATGACGATCCTGCCCACCCGGGGGCTCCCTGGAGACACGGGAGTTGACGAGGGTCCAGGCACCCCCTCTCCTGGCCCATTTGTACCTTGTCTGCTGGGAGATGCCCCCGACTTGCTGCCCCAACATTCCACCTTCCAAGGCCCAGGGGGTGACTGCCTCCTTGGATGGTCCCCTTGCTGGCCACCGCCTCCTCCCTCCACGGCCTCCCCCCAGGACACTGGTCGAGGCCCCCCTCACCCGTGAAGAAGATGTAGTCGAACTTGTGCTCCAGCAGCTGCCCCGTCTCCTGGGGCCCGCCCAGCACCACGGCAAAGCAGCTCTGTGGGGCGGGATGGCAGAGGAGCCCTCTGGGACCCCAGCCCGGGGAACCCCGAGGGTGGCCACCTGCGTGGGGCCGACCCCCTTTGCCTGGCCTGACACCCAGTTGCCGGTGCTCTAGGTGGGCCAGATGGGAGCAAGGTGGGAGCCAGGAGCTGCCTGGGGACCCTGGGCACCTCCCAGTCCCAGCCCCACAGGTGTGCGGTCAGAGCCTGCTGGGGTTTGGGGGAGCGGACGCCAGGGTGGGGCAAGCAGGGCTGACCAGATGACAGACGGGAGTCCCCAGGGGACAGGGGACTCTGAAGAGCACAGCCGTGATCCCTACCCCTCTGTTTCACCCAGAGGGAAAGAGGCTGAGGGGGCGGTGACCCGGCCCTGGCCACACAACCCAGTGGAGGCAGGACAGAGGGTGGAACTCGGGGCCCGCCCGAGGGGGCCTGCTCAGCCCGAGGGTAGCTGCCCGGCCCCCTCCCTGCCCGGCTCACCTGGTCCAGGTATCGGGGCAGCACATCAGCCAGGACCTTCTCGGTGCTTCTGCTGAACTCCGATGGCTTCAACACCACGCAGTTCCCTGCAGGCCGGGGCAGGGTAGGGGGAGCGCTGGGAGAGGGGTGGCCCCTCCCACCCCACCTCACTCTCCTTGCAGGTGAAGAATCCGGCTCAGAGAGGTGACCCACAAGCCCGAGGCCCCAGGGCCCGGGGGTGGTGGGGGCCCAGGGGGAAGCAGGTTTTCTTGGCCACTTATTGCCAGCTCCCTGCTCACTGGCTCTGTGGGCCACCGCCAGGCCCGAGGGCAGGGATGGCGGGCAGCAGAAGGAGGAGACCCTGCTCACCTGCGGCGAGGGCGCCCACCAGGGGCACCAGGGTCAGGTTCACGGGGTAGTTCCAGGGGGCGATGATGAGCACCAGGCCGAAGGGCTCCTTCCGGATGAAGGCCGAGTCCAGCTGCGTGGCCTGGGCCCCGGGGGGTGAGGGGTGAGGCGTGGAGCCCCCCAGCCGCTCAGCACCACCCTCCGCCTGGCAGGTCGCCCGCCCCGCCCGGCTCACCAGGTTCTTGGGTACTTTCTCGTCCTTCATCCACGACCTCAGATTCCTGAGGGCCAAGTTGATCTCGCTCTGGCTGATGCTGATCTCAGACACCTCTGACTCGAAGGCTGACTGCAGGGGAGAGGCAGGGCAGGGCTCGGGCCGGGGCACCAGGGCCGGCAGGTGGCCAGAGCCCTGTGGAGGGCACAGCCTCCTCCAGGCAAGCCCTCCTCTTAGCTGCTCATTCATTCATTCACCCCGTGTTCAGTGGATGCTCAGGTGCCCCCCCCCGCCCCCCGCCAGGAACGTGGCTGGGACTGAACGCACAGCCCCAGGACACCGGCAGAGCTGATGTTGTAGGGGGACAGCCAGCGTGCTCGTGAGAAGGCTCGTGAGCCTCCTCTGGGGGTTCCTGGGGGTTACTATCCCTACCTGGAAGGGCTGTTGGGGGTGAACCGTGAGAATTAGTTCAGGGAAGGCAGAGCAGATGCTGCCTTCCGGAAGGGTCAGGGACAGCATTGCATTTTCTGTGCCCCTGGAGCCTTGAGGAGTTGGAATGAGAGGCAGCGGGTAAAATCTGAGCCCGAGGGAGAAAAGGGACCTGATAGGCAGGTCGGGTCTCACAGAGGCGGCCAGGCCAGCAAGGGGGGCCGTGGCCGAGGCTCACGGGGGGTGGGAGATGGGAGCCCCCTCTGTCTTGGACCAGAGTGGGTGAGTGGAACAGTCCCCACAGAAGGCCAGTCTGGGCCCCTGAGGCAAGGGAGTGCCAAGGGGAGTGTGATCAGGCACCCTGGTTTCTTAAACGGGAAGACAGATGATTCCGGAAATGGCCGACAAGGAAGCCTGGGCCTGACCTGGCTACAGTCCCAAAGCCACATGGCTAATGGCAGGTCTGGGGACACTGAGAAGGGAAGCAGGCATCACCAGGCCACAGCCTCAACCTAAGTCCTTGTGGCCACACTTTGCTGTCCCCAAAGGATGGGGGTGCCGTGACCCATGACCCCAGATGCCACGTGGCACTCTTCTCCTTCCTGTCTCTGCTCAAATGCCATCTCCGCAGACACGCTGCTCCGGGGCCCCGCGTAGAAGCCAGCACCCTGACCCTGGCCGTCTCCCGGCCCTTCACCCGGGGAGGTCCCTCCGGGACCCTCCTACCCATCCAACGTTATCGAATTACGTATTTATCGGTGTGCTGTGCCTCTCTCCAGACGGCCAGCTCCCCGGGCACAGGGACTAGAGCCTAGAACGGCTCACCTGGCACATAGTAGGTCCTCAGCGAATGGTTGTGGAGTGGGTGAAGAAATGAGCGAATGGATGCCTGCGGAAGAGGCCGGCAAGGCACAGGGAGGGGGGTGGGTTCCACGGGCTTTCGGCTTCCCTTCCGGGAGGCCTGGAGGATGCCACTGCCCCCTCGCATTTGTCCTGGCCGCCCCAGCCCTGCACCCCCCGCCCCCACCCTGCACCCCACTCCCCACCTTGTGCAGGTCCTGCGCCAGCGCCTCCTGCAGAAGCTGCTTGTGGTCCCGCAGGAAGCGGCCCAGGCCCCGGAGCTGCGCGGCCCGGAACTCCGCCGGCCGTGTCCGCCCCGCGCGGAAGGTCTCCCGCAGCCGCCGCAGCGTGTCCGCGAAGGGGTCCATCCTGCAGGGAGGGGGCGGCGTGGGCGGGGCTCCCCACCCCCACGGGCAGCCCCGCCGCACCCATCAGGGCTCACTGTCGCCCCTGCAGGGACTCACGTGTAACCCCAGGGCCAGGGCTGCCCCTGCGCACACACATCACATGGGCACACTCACGCGAACACACATACACACACACACCAACAGAGTCACTGTCCCCTCCCTTTGGGCAGTGGGCAGGAGAGCCTTGGACCCCGAGGTGGGTTGGGACAGGGTGTGGGTTCTGGAACGGCCACCCCGCAGCCCCTAAGGGTAGGCGGGCAGCCAGGGGCCCTCGCTCCTTCCTGCCACACGGAAGTCAGCCTCCAAGCCGTGCCCCCACCTCAGTCTGGTGCCCCTCCGGGGTCTGCCCTCACCCCTGCCGTGCTTGCATGGGGTAACCAGGAGGAGTTTGACAAGGAGACGGACAGTCCACCAGCAGCCACCCTGGCCACAATACACTGTCCCCGTCTGCTCCTAGCCGGGGCGCGCTGGCTGGTGGTGGCTCAGGGAGCTGAGCGCCCTGGGCAGTGGCCTCTTCTGTGCCCTGTCCCCAGCCCCAGGGCTGGAAGAGCAGGGAACAATGCGGGGCAAGGACCGAGGGACAGTGACGCCTCCACGAATGACAGCCGGATTCCCCTGGGCCCCCGCCTGTTTACTGGAAGCTCGTCAGAGGCACATGGTGACGCACTCCCTTCTCGCCCTGGTGTCAAGGACCCGTGGGGACCCTTCCCTCCTGCCCTCTGACTCCCTTCCCTTCAGGTCTCAGCTTGGCGACTGCCTCCTCTGGGCAGCCTGCCTTGATTACTCCTTCACACAAGGAGTGGGTTTCAACTTCTCTCCTCCCACTGGCCCCTCTCTGCTTACCCACCTGAGGTAGGTCTTGGCCCCCCAATACCCTCGTCTGGCGGGGGGTCATGAGGGCGCCCGCCAGCTGACACGGTGCTTTTCAAGGACGAGACCATGCTCTCCAGTTCTGAGCCCAGGGCTGGACATCCTAACCAAGCTATGGTTAAGGGGCTACCCCAGGGCCCTCAGTTTTCCGGAATGTTCCATGGTCCTGGGAGCTGAGCCTGCTCCAGCCAATAGGATGGCCCAGCCCCGAGGGCATTCTGTGCCGAGAGCCCGGCTGGAGCCCTGGGCATCATGGGCGCCAGCTGACCCCACAGGCCTCCTGCTCTGGGTGAGGTTAACCGAGCCATTGCCTGGGGCACAAGGCAGGCCCCATGGCCCCCGGGGAGGGTGACAGTGCAGCAGAAAGGGGACACTCTCAGAGCCCCTCTCGGCCTCAGCCTGGCCCCCAGGCCCCACCCTCCATCTTGGAGGAGGAGGCGCTGGCCGGTGGGGGACCCAGGAGCCGAGAGCCCTGCCTGCCATCTGGGCGTGTCCCTTGGCTCAGACGCATCCTGGCCTTGTGACCTCGGACAGGTAACTCATCTCTCTGCCTCAGTTTCCTTGTCTGTAAAGTGGGGATGATGATGGCACTTGCCAGCGTCCCGATGATTAAATGGCATCATACGCCACGTAGGGCCTCGGCTGCCGGGCGCAGGCTGCACGCTAGAGACAAGTCAGCAGTGTTTGTGGTTACCGAGCGCCTATCACACGTCTTTCTCTCCAGCCCCCGCCACTCCTTTCTCTGCCTCGCTCGCACCTTCAGACGCCCGCTGACGGATGCCGAAGGCGAAGCGCAGCCACCCCACCTGCCTCCCCACCTTTGCCTTTTCATAACAGTGTCTGCAGAACCCACAAAAATGTAAGGCATGTACCTAGAATGGCACAGGGCAGGGCAGGTGAGGAGCAGGGAGCTCTGTGGGGGTGCAGGTCAGAATGGAACATTCCAGCAGCCTCTCTTGGCAACACTAGGTCAACTCACCTGATATTGTCCCCTGCAGATCGGTCACTCTGAACTGAGGGACCCAGCGGTGCCTGTTGGGGGATGGGTAGCTGGGCACACTCCAGGCTTGCAAAGGAGCCCAGGCCACCTTCTGCCTGGGATCTGGGGGACCCTGGGCCCGTGACTTCACAAAGGACACACAGATGAGGGGGTTCTTGTATCAGGTTGGGCTGCCGTCCTTGAGCCCACCTCCTCCCCCCAGTCCCCCCCAGGGTACAGCCGACACCGTGGCGGCTCATAAGGATGCTGAATTGCATCTCCTATGCCTGTGAGACTCATCTGACCGCCATGACAGCCTGCGGAGGGCACTGATCTTCTGCCCCACAAGGACAGGGACACCTGGGCCCAGAGATGGCAAGGAGGTGGCCCAAGACCACCGAGCTTCTTTACACTGGAAACCGGAATCCGGAGGAATGCTGGGCTGCCCACCGACCACCATTCATCCCCATCCCCACGTGGCTGGGTGGGGAGCAGGGCAGCCCGTCCCTTGGGGAGAGGAGACCCCTCGGGGGCAGGCCTGAACTGCAGGCAGGGGCAGGCGGGGGTGTGGCTGGGCCGGTGAGCAGACGGGCTGTTTGCACCTGCTCCCTCCCTCTTCGCTGTTCCTGCCAGCCCCCACCCTGCTTCCCCTTCTGGACTCCTCGGGCTCAGTGCCAGGGGGCCCCACTTTCAACTACCCACTGGGCTGCATCTCTTCCTGACCTGGTGCTTCGGGGTGAGGGGGGGGGGCCAGTGGGGTTGGTGGTGGGAGTTGCTAAGTCAGTTGAAGACACAGTCAGTTGATGGCTAGAGGCCAGGGGAGGACAAGTCACGTCCCCTCAAGGCCACGGGCCTGGGGGTCCTCTAACCATAGTGAGCAGGCCTTGATGCCAGCTGGGGTGCCCGGGGTGCTGCGCTGTGGGTGTTAGCATGGTGGCCCTGAAGCAAGCTGACGCTAGAGAGGTCGCATGGAGTCAGGGAGGGGTGAGTAAGGGGGGCACCCAGGTCTGCTGGCTCCAGAGCGTCCTTGGGAGTCTACTGCCCTGCCCTACCCCCCGCGTCTTGGCCCGTCTTGCCGATGAGCACTCCTCGGTGCGGACCTGACTCCTCTCACCCCAGCCTCTGCCCACTCTGTCAGCCTTTCTGCCTCAGTTTCCTCAGCTGTCCCAGAGGCCTCCAAAGGGCTTTCTTTTGGTATAAGGTATTAGGGCCCAATGCCGCGGGGTCGGATCCTGGCAGCCCTGACTGGTGGCTAGGAGTCCTCGGGTGGGTTTCCCGACTTCTCTGTGACTCACCTTCCCCATCTGTGAAATGGGGATGGTGCTGTTGGGAGAATTCAGGCCTACAGCGTAATATGCGGGGCCGAGCCCTGGGAGTGCTCGGTCACAATGGCTGTGCCTTATCGTCACTCAGACTGAAGGACACCTGTGCCAAGGGGCCTTCAGGGAGGAGACCCTGGGGTAGGAGCCCGAGGAGACCGTGGCCCAGTGTGGGCACCCGGGAGGCAAGACCCATGCAGGGCAGGGCTATGGAACTGGCCAAGGTGACAGAGATCGACATGGTGGTCTGGGGGCTGGGGGACCCCAAGCTGGCTGCCAGAGGCTGACGTCACTGGATCAGCTGGCCGTGGTGACCCCTTAGGTCCCGATATTCCAGGGTCTCCAATCTGATCTCCCCGTGTCGCCTGAACTGGATTTTCATGGGTTGTCCAGAAGCTTTGGCAGAGTCCCCTCCCTATAACAGGGACCGAGGGAACTGGGGACAACCCTTGGCCTGTGGGCTGAACCAACCCCAGCCCCACCCTACAGAGAGACTCGGCCGCCCGGTCCCCAGATGCCGGCAACGTTCCCCGGGGATGAGTCCCTCCCCTAGGCTGGGTGGGTCTGGCCACCGGACTCCTGCCCCAGCACCGGGCACGCACAGCAGTGGAAATGCGTGTTGCCAGGTGGCTGCTCGGCCCCCCAACCCCCCACCAGGGACGGGGGTACATTCCCTCTTGGGGCTCCTTCCCGGAGCTGGGCCCTCGGACCCACAAGATGTGCAGTAACACCAGTGGGAGGAAGACGGTGGCCCAGCTCCCACAGAATGAGGGTGCCTGCTGGCCATGAGCCTCAGGAACCCCAGAGCCCCTCTTGAGCCCCTCCCTCTCCCGCTCTTAGCTCGGGGCAGAGGGATGTTCCCCCTCCTTCCCCTTCCTCCCCAGGCAGGCAGGAAGACAAAGCCAGCCTGTGTCATGTGGCCGTGAGTGGGCAGCCTGCCCCCGCAGCCAGCGGCTTGGCGTCGCCAAGCCAGCCCCCAGCCAGGTCCCTGGCCCCGGCCGCCGGCTGCTCTGGCCCCCTGGAACATCGTACCTGCGGCCCTGCCAAGCTGCCCTTCCTCCGGGCCGTCCCTGCTCTGCCCCGCTGCCCTGTCGTGGATGAGTCAGGAGTCGTTATGAAATGTCCAAGGCTGGGCCGGCCCCTGGGGCGGGGCCGCACTGGCCTCCTGCCCGACCTTGGCTCTGGGCCGAGTGGAAACTGCAGCCGGAGTTTCACCACCTCCTCCCTCAGGGGCCTCTGGATCCTCTCCTGGACCACAGAGGAGGAGTCCGGGCCCACAGAAGACCAGCATGAGGCCAGGGCCACACAGCTGTGCTTTAGGGAGCTCTGAGCTGGCGGGTCCAGCCCAAGGTCTGGTGAGCAAGGGACCCAGCCCGGGAGGAGGAAGAAGAGAGCCCAGGAATTACGGGGTGGGGTGGGGTCTGGCAGTCTGGAACCACAGGGAAAGCCCTGTCCCTGCACCAACCACCCCCCGGCCCCTGTGAACCTCAGTTTTTCCATGTGCAAAATGAAGAGGTCAGAGCCAAAGAGGGCTGGAGTCCAGAAAGACAACCCCAGGACCCACGTCCGCTGACCCCTCCATTCTGGGGCTCTCCCCGGGATTGTCCATTGACACCGCCTCACAGAACATGCAACTTGACATTTTACAGTGAGGAAACCGAGGCCCTGAGAGGGGACAGGACTTGACCACATGGGGCACGGACGTCAGGGCTGGGACCTACACTGGAGCAGAGGGGCCGTGTCGTCCCCAGATGTCCCCTACCACCTCTGTAGGGAAGAGTGCCCCGCTCTGCCCTTGAGGACAGCTGTCATGATGGGTCACCACGGTGGTTCTTGTGACCTTGGTCCCCTGGGGCCTGAGCTGTGCCAAGGGGGCCTGCCCTCTGCCTTATGGCGGCCCCCGCCCCAGGCACACCTGTCGGAGCCAGCACAAAGCGGGATGGTCCCCGAGCGGCTGCTGGTGTCAGCCAGGTGATCAGGTTACAGGCGTGGCGGCAGGAGCATCCTTTGTGCCACGGCCCCATGCCTGCCGCCCGGGGCCCACCACTGCCCCTCTGCCTTGGTGCCTTGGGTCTGCCTGGCATCCTGGCCTGGGGCCACTTGGTCGACCTGGCTCCTGGGAGGCACTCCTCACCGCCCCGGCCCTCCCCGCTGCCCTGCCTACCTGGGGGGCAGGAGAGGTCTCCTGGCCACACCGGCTCTGGTCCCTGGAGGCTTCAGCCAGCTGGGAAGGGGGTGGGGGGCAGCAGAGCCCCTGTCCTCTGCGTGGGACGGAGCCCCCAGCTGCTGTCTGTCACGTGGCTCAGCATGTGACAGACCTGCCCTGCCATCTGGAGCGGAGCCAGGCAGAGGCAAACAGAGGCAGAGCTGACACCAGGCGGGGCTGGGCTGGGGCTGCGCTGACGAACCTTAGTCAGGAGCCACGCCCAGAGAGGGGCAGCCACTGGCCTAAGGCTACACAGCAAGTCAGGGACCAGCATGAGAAGGTGCTGGTGGGTGAGATGGGAGTTGCAGGATCCCGGAGGGACCCTCCCTGACCATGGGTCGCCTTGCAGGGGCTACCCGGGAACTTGTCAGGAGTCCAGGAACAGCCTGGGCATCTCCAAAGAGGCCCGACCGCCTGGCACAGGGGTCCTAACCTGGCCTGGGAGTCTGAACAGGCGCTGCCCTCGGGTTCCGCCCCGAGGTTCTGGAGAGGTACCAGCCGTCTCCCCTCTCTGGGTTGGATGCCTCTACTGGTCCTCGAAGTTCAGGGGCTCAGTGGGGTCTGGAGGTTCTGTCCCTGTTGTGGAAAACTCGAGATGAATGGGGAGGGGTCTGCGTGGGGTGCCGCCGAGAGGCCCGCTCAGGGCCTGCTCTGGTGGGTGACAGGCTCTGCTGAGGACCCAGGCCAGCAGGTGGGGTGGATGTTGGGGAGCACAGAGGCTGGAAGAGGGGACACAGAGGCCCTCACTCCCCCACATTTACCTCAGCCCTGCCCTTTGGCAACTCATTTGCCGGAGGTTTTGCTTTGGGGGCTTGGATGAAATGACCTTCATCATTGTCACCTCTGGCCTCCTTCTCCAGGGCAGAGAGGTGGGGGAGGGTGGGCTGGCCATGGGGGTGATGGCATCAGGGAGACTCATTAATTCACTCATTCATTCCCTCCCTCCCTCAGACACCTGGTATACAGTAGGCGCTCAATAGGCACGGACGCTTTTCTGCCCCTTTCCTGCCCTCCTGAGGCAATGGCCACCCTGTTCTTGTCTCTGAGACCCTGCCCCCCCACTTCCTTTTCTCTGCCTTCGAGGCAAAACCACCCTGGCTCCTCTCCCCACCCCGACCCTCCCAGCCTCCCCTCAGAGACCAGCAGGACCCATTCCAGGGGCGGAGTCAGAAGCTGTTGGCACTAACTTGTCGCCAAGAGCCGACACTCGCACTTGGCAAACCTAGACTAAGCACCACGGCATGCGAAGCCCTGCGCCGGGCGCTTAGTACAAATTCTCACGTAAGTCTCTGACCTGGTCCTGGCTTTGCGGGAGAGACAACCGGCTCAGAGAGGTGCAGTGGCCGGTCAGGCCCACACAGCAAGAGTGACTGATGGGGACTCTGGCTCGGCCAGGCCTGGCCCTGGCCCACGGCGTTTCCAGGGTGCCCTGAGTCCTTGCTCAGGAGCCCATGGGAGTCACCCTCGCTCCTGGGAGCCTCATCTCTCAACCGAAAGCAGCAGCCACCATTCCTTGGACATGTGCCCTGCCAGGCCCTGGGCAGGGTCCTTGGCGCCTCTCAGCTTGGGGACACCTCCCAGTGGCCACCCCCAATTTTTAGTTTAAACAGTGGTGGAGTCGACTCAATGCCGGTGCCAGGGAAGTGGTGTCAGGGGAGTGGAGCCGGCCCAACGTGACTCCCCGGGACCCAGTGCAGAGGACACACTGCTCTTGCCTGACAGCACCCAGGAGAGGTTTCAGGGCGTCCGAACTGAGTAATAGTTCTCTTCTCCCATTTGCTTTTCCATAAGGAACAGCTGTTCTATCATAATGAGAACAAACAATAAGACCTATTATAGAGAGAATAGTTTGAAAACTGGGGCGGGGGAGGGGATACAGCTGCTCATCCCTGGGGACTTGACAGAAAGTGTGTGAGTCCTCTGGAGGGCCAGCGGGGCTGGCCTCGCTCAGTCCTCTGTCCTGTAGGCCACCCTGGCTGCATTATCTGGCCCCACCCCCATGCCGGTCCAGCAGGCACTCCCAGACTTGAAGGTCAGGGGGAGAAAGCGATGTCATCAGCCCCCAGAGGGTCAGGGTCACCCAGCCCCACTCTCTGGGTGCTGGGACCCTGGCGGAGCCAAGCCACTGCCCATGAGCTTCCCTGGGGAGAAATATCCCGGCCTCTCTCCTTCTCCCCACCCCCACCTCCTGCTCAAACCTCCCATTGGCTGAATGGCTGAAACTCACCAGGGAGCCTCTTGCTCAAGTATCTGCCAGTCACATCCAAACCGACACCCGGACCGAGTCACGGATGACTTTCTGAGCATAGCAGACTTCAGGAGCCCCGGGGCCCAAAGTGCCTGCTTCTCAGATTCCTCTGGGGTCACCATGTGGGAACGCTAGCAAGACCAAAATTACTCATCACTCAACTTGGGACACTTATACGTGTATTCTTTGTGTCTTTTTTTAAATGAATTGATTTTGTTGTCATTTAAATGTAAATATATCTCCTTTTTTGCTTTTATTTATTTATTTTTAATGTTTAGTTATTTTTGAGAGAGAGACAGAGCATGAGTGGAGGAGGGGCAGAGAGAGGGGGAGACACAGAATCGGAAGCGGGCTCCAGGTTCTGAGCTGTCAGCACAGAGCCCGATGATGCAGGGCTCGAACTCAGGAACTATGAGATCAATGACCTGAGCCGAAGTCAGACGTTTAACTGACGGAGCTGCCCAGGCGACCCTAAAGCAGTTTAAAATTAGCGGAACCTCCGTGGCTCAGTCAGTTAAGCATCTGACTCTTGATTTCGGCCCAGGCCACGATCTCACTGTTTGTCAGATCAAGCCCCACATCGGGCTCTGTGCTGACAGTGTGGAGCCTGCTTGCGATTCTCAGTCTCCCTCTCGCTCTGCCCCTCCCCTGCTTTCTCTCTCTCAAAATAAATAAATAAACCTTAAAAAATAATGAAATGAAAAGTTACCAGCAGGCCACAGGAGTTCCATGTGAAACAAGGACTTTAGTTAAATACTCCCGGGACCCTAAACTGTACAGTGGCCTCTTTTAGAGGCGTGGACTGTGACCCCAGAGACAGCGTGCAGGTGTAGTGTGTGTGGGTGGGCGACAGCACTGTGCGTGTCCACTCGGCTTCTTCCTTACAGGGTGGACCGCCGGCCCTCTGGAATATTCTGCTCCCCTGGCCGCCTTCCCTTTGCTCCCTGATTGCTTCTTTTCTTTTCTTTTTTTTAATTTTTAAAAAATGTTTTATTTTTGAGAGAGAGAGAGAGAGAGAGTGAGCAGGGGAGCGTCAGAGAGAGGGAGACACAGAATCTGAAGACAGGCTCAGAGTTTGACTCGAGGCTTGAAACCACAAACAGCGAGATCATGCCCTCAACTGACTGAGCCACCCAGGCGCCCCCCTCTGGTTGTTTCTTAAAACACACACTGCTGGATTTCATCTCGGGGGACCTTCTGGCGGGAGATAACACACCAGGGGTTTCTGAGTCCACCTGAGACATTGGGGGTTCAGCAGGCCTTGACCCTTCTCCCCCCGAGCAGACAAGCCCGCCCCAGAGACCTTACCCTTGGACCACACACACACACACACACACACACACACACACACGTAGGGTATGGAAATGCCTGGCCGCCTTGGAAGTACTGCACAGCCTGTGGGTTCTTCCCCGCCTGGCCCAGCGGCCGTGCCCTGTCCTCACCCCACGCCCGGCCCACGACAGGTGGGGGGTCTTGGGCCACAGCTTCAAAGGGCTGCCTCCCAGAGCTCCCTGGTCCCTTCAGAGGCCACTCATCTTCGCTCTCTCCATTCATATGACTCTTGTGGGCCCGCCCTCTTTCCGATGTAGTGACAACTAAACCTCTCCGTCCTGTCTCCACATGAGCCATCTGACTGGGGCACCTGCTCTCTCACGCCCCTAAAGGTGTGTGTGCTCTGGGGTCCA
Organism: Helogale parvula; assembly: GCA_004023845.1. Classification (NCBI taxonomy): domain Eukaryota; kingdom Metazoa; phylum Chordata; class Mammalia; order Carnivora; family Herpestidae; genus Helogale; species Helogale parvula. The sequence continues at coordinate 47,842 of PJEM01010603.1, read as the reverse complement.
GGATGTTTCTGTCCCTCCGGTCCCCCTCCATCCTGTTTCTCATGGGCAGAAGCCCTTTTCTGCTTATTCCTGTTTGGCACCCGTGGGAGGACGGGGTCTGTGCAAGGCGAGGGGCTGGGGCTTCCCACACTCCTGCCAGAGAAGACCGGGCACTCGGCTGGCGGGGGGATGCCCTGGGGACCCCGCTCTGGGGAGACAGGGCCATTCCCCAGCCTTCTCCTTCCTGGCTTGTCCTGAGTTCTTGGTCATTGGCGGAGGAGACATGGCTGCCATGCACTTGGCTGAGTTCTTTCTCTCCTTGGAGGCCTCGAGGGAAGGAGGGCCTTATAGACCACAGACAGGCTCTCCCCAGGCCCAACATGGCTTTGGAAGGGGTAAGGGTTCATTGGTGGCACCACGCTCCTGCAGAGCCTCTGAACCCCCTGCCTCCCACCCCTGCTCCACCGAGCTCACACTCTGAGGCCGCCCTGCCCACCTCAGCCAGCCATCCTTCCTGCTCCCTGCCACGTCCCCTGCTCACCCACCGAATTCTACAGGACTGCATCCTCCCGGGGGGGTTCAAGTCCCCCCCACTAGCCCCAGGACCTTCTGGACCTCCTCATCCCTTACCGTCCTGTGCCACAGCCACGCCCAGGACCTGGTCCTCGCCCAAGGTCATGAACCCCAGCCTCCGTTCTCCGATCATGGCCTCCTGGCCTCCCAGCCTCCCAGCATGCACAGCATCCCTGCTGTGTCCTGTCTCTTCCTGCCCCTAGACCCTAGTCCGCCCTCCCTCCTGCCTCTTTTGAGGTTCCTACTTCTGGGCAGCTCCAGCTGTCTGCTCTCCGCACATCTGGGCCTGGGTGTCATTTGGAGAGAAATTGCAGTCTGACGCCTCTGCAGATTCATGTCCTCCACACCCCCAGCTCTCCGCCTGCCCAGCAACCGTTCTGGGATGGGTATTCACCATTCACTCACTTATGCATCCACTCACATTTATTGAGCACTGGTGCAATCCTCCTCGTGAGGGGTACATGGTGAGGATTTGCCCGGGAAGTGGGGGGCGGCCCTTAAACCACAGAAAACCAGAAGGGAAATAACGGTGGGGGTCGTACCTGCCATGAGTGGCTTCTTATTCTGAGAGCTGAGGGACGGCGGGGAAGGAGGAAGGGTGCTCCCACCAGGAGGAACAGTATGGGCAAAGTGGGCGGAGCAAGGGAAACCAGATACTTTTGAAAACTGAGATATAACAGACATATAACCTTGTGTAAGATTAAGGTGTAGGACATATTGATTTGACACATTGTTGTTGGAATATGATTGCCAGCTAGCACCTCTATCACATCACATAATCATTTCTTCTAGCGGCACGAATAATTGAGATCAAGGCTCAGCGGATATATTGTTTATCAATTTTGTTGTCTGTAATCTCTGTTCTGTGTGTTACATTTCTAGGATTTATTTTATTATTTTTTATAGTTTAAAAAATTTTTTAAATGTTTGTTTATTTTTGAAAGAGAGACAGAGTGTGAGCCAGGGAGGAGCATAGAGAGAGGGAGGGAGACGCAGAATCCAAGGCAGGCTCCAGGCTCTGAGCCGTCAGCACAGAGCCGGACGCAGGGCTTGAACCCACAAACCACGAGATCATGACCTGAGCGGAAGATGGACGCCCAACCGACTGAGCCACCCAGGCGCCCCCCTCTAGGATTTATTTATTCCAGCTTTAGGTATGTACCCTGAACAAGGCCGCTTCCATACCCCCACCCCCTTCATCCTGCCGTGGGGGGCCCTTTGCTGACCTGCAGGGGGGCTAGGGATGACAGCGGGAGCACTGAGGAGAGCCGATCACGGGAACAGCCCTGGGAAGCAGTGCGGAGTGGGAAAACGGAGACACAGAGAAGTGGAGTTCATTCCCAAAGTTACAAAGCCAGGGGGTGGCTGAGCGAAGATCCGAACTTGCGCCTCCCATCTCAGGCCAGGTCCCGGCGGCCCGGGGACAGCCGGCCACGCCCCTCACCGCAACCCCGCCCCCGCGGGCCCCCTTGGACCCGCCCCTCGCGAGAGGCCGGTGGGGCGGGGCGGGGGCAGGCCCGGCCCCCGGGGAGGAAGTGTCCGGCCCGCCGCTCGCCCGCCCCGGCGGCCGCGCCAGTGCTCCGGCGGGGACGGGCCATGGAGGCGGCGCCGCCGCTCTACCGCGTGGCGGGGGCCGCGGGGCCGCAGGGCGATGAGGACCGGCTCGGGGTCCCCGACGGGCCGGGGGCTCCGGTGAGCGGGGGACGGGTCTGTGAGGGGGTGCGAGGATCGGGAGCGCGGCCGTGTCCCCGGCGGGGGTGAGGTGCAGCCCCCGGGACGGGCCGTTGGGGGCGGGGGCGGCGCCGGGGTCCAGGGAGGGAGGGGGTGCGAGGCGACCCCCCCCGGGGCCCCGGCGCGGGTGCGAGCGCGGTGCGTGCCCCGCAGCTGGACGAGCTGGTGGGCGCGTACCCCAACTACAACGAGGAGGAGGAGGAGCGCCGCTACTACCGCCGCAAGCGGCTCGGCGTGCTCAAGAACGTGCTGGCGGCCAGCGCGGGCGGCACGCTCACCTACGGCGTCTACCTGGGTAGGCGGCGCGCCGGCCCCGCGGCCTCCCTCCCATGCCCGGTCAGGGAAAGAGAAACCTTAGGGGCCGGCTGGCTTCCCTTCCTCTTTCACTTCCTCATCTGCGCGCTCGCGGCCGCAGCTGTGCTCCCCCTACCACCCCCACCCCCCCCCACGGAGGTGGGGGCAGGTGCAAGGTTCTGGATTCCCAGCCAGAACCTTCGGGAGTGTGTGGCCAGGGTCTGGGCGCCCTGGGCAGGTCTGCTGCCTTCCAGATCTGGAGCGCTGGACGTGGCAGGGGCCGAAGGGGGGACAGGGGACAGGGGTGGGGGAGGAGAGTCTGGATTCAAGTGGTCGACTCTGCCTCTGGCTGTCAGGACGCTTGGCCCCGACTGGGCATCCCTCTCTGTCCTCATGGGCATTAGAACCAGGGACTCCTTTGGTGACTGGTGCTCCTTTCAAGCTCGAGTGCCGGCCTCTATGCCGTCGCCGCCGGAGTTAGGCAGGCTGCCCTCTGTGCCCGCCCCCTGTCCCCAGGCCTCCTGCAGATGCAGCTGATTCTGCACTATGACGAGACCTACCGCGAGGTGAAGTACGGCAACATGGGGCTCCCCGACATCGACAACAAGATGCTGATGGGCATCAACGTGACGCCCATCGCTGCTCTGCTCTACACGCCTGTGCTCATCAGGTGCGGGGCTGCTGTCCGCAGCAGGGCTGGACTGCCACTCAGATGCTGCAGGCTGCAAGGGCTCTAGGCCCACGGGGTGTCCCGCTGCCCGGGTGTTCTTGGGGGTGGGGAGTTGGGGAGAGGTCTTGCCTACCTGGAGGGTTGAGAGGGAAAGAGAGGACCCAGGTTTAGGGAAGGAAGCAGGAGCTTGACCCCAGGGCACACTTCCCACAGCAGAAATTCACGCCTGCCCCTTCTCAGCTTGCCTGTGCCCCACGTGCCATGGTCTTTGTGCCCTCCTCTGTGGTTTGGAGCTACAGGGACCTTTCCAAGACCAGGGCTTCGGGATCTCTGGAGAGGATCTGATCAGCCCTAAGGCCCAGCACCAAGCCCAGCCTGATCAGCTCTGTGGCCATTGTTAAGGGACATTTCTCACTGAAAAGACATGGCCGGCAGGTGCCCCGGAAGGTCCACCCTGGACCCAAGCCTTGGAAGCATCTGGTCCAGCCTCCTGGCCAGTGCCAAACTCCCCTCCACATCCACCCTCCCCACCAGGAGGTGGGTCTCTGCTCGGCTGAGACCCAGAGACTAGCAGACAAATTAGATGGGTTTTAGTTCCTCTATCTTAAAAAAAAAGAAGAAGAAGAAGAAGACCAAAACCAACCAAACAAGAAACAAACAAAAAACCTGAAGCCCCAAAAAATCCAAAACACCTTTAACATCATTGTACAAAGACCATTAGGGTCATAACCAAAACCAGAAAGAAAACGCTCCCAAGCCCTTTAGTGAATCAGCTAACTTTGTTGTCCCGGCAGCATGCAGGGTAGCGTTTACCTCCTTGTCACCAGAGCGTGTGCCAAGTTCACGTCCGCTTGCCGTCTTGTCACTACACATATTTTGACCTGCTCCTCTGTCTTCACACTGAGGACTCTGTGACGGCAGCATCTTCTGCAGAGACGGGGGCACCCAACTGTGGCTCTGAGCTGGACATTCAGCGCCCCCTCCTCTTTTTCAGGTTCACTTCATGCTTGTAGCTTTTTCCTCCTTAAAATTAAAAAAAAAAATACATTTCTCGCGGTATCTCTAGCAGATCAGGGCACACGAAAGGCGTTATGGCTCTGAAAACACACCTCTGCTAACAGCGACAGCTAACTCTGGTTTTATTTCCAACGTCCTGGGCACTTTGTGAGCGCTGCCTCAGTCCCTACGACCCCAGGCAGGTGCTCCAACAGCCATGGAGAAATGGAGACGTTCAGCAGCTTGCCTGGGTCCTCCAGGTAGCTCCTGGCAGTCTGAAAGTTTGACTTGCCCATGCCCAACTTGCCCCTTGCCGAAACCATCAGGCTGATTTCCTAGAGGGCTGTGCCAATCTGCGTGACCTCAGGCTGCGTGCATCATTTTTTAAGCCACAGCCTCACCAGCAATGGGTGCTAATATATTTATATTTTGCTCATTGACTCCATCAGAATGTGGCTTCCCCACCCCATCCCCCACCCCCAGTAGATCAGACTGGGCTGTCTATCTATTTATTATGGCAAAATAAGGATGCTGAAAGAACCGGAGCCCTGTAATAGAGAAAGTAATTGTATCGGAAAATTAGTCATTGGGCTTTGAGCTTCCTGGAAACCGAGGCAAGGAAAGGAGGAACTCATGACCATAAATACTCAAAAACGCCCCAATGCTACTGGTCGTGGTTTTTAGCCTGATTAGCCTCCGTGCCCCGAGCGGGCCCTTATCCTGTCAGTGGCCAACCGCCCTTAAGCACCGTGTGGCATTTTCTGACCTCTGACTTCTCTCTGGTCCTAAGTTTCGTCGACCCCAGTTTGACTTGTGTCTCTGGGCCCTGAAGCCACAGCACATGAGCTTGGACGGAGAAGGGGAATTTGCGAGTGAGCCCAGAACACAACTGAGGGCTGGGTGTGCACACACCCCGCATTGCCCCCCATCCTTGCAGTGGCCATGAGAGGCTTGTGGCTTAGGCTCTGTGCCCCTCCCCCCCAAGCTGTGGAAACTGAAGTGTGGGGACACAGAGCTGGCCTGAGACCACCCACAAGTCCTTGTCCCCGCTACTCTGTCTTGGATCCCCTGACCCCAAGGCCAGGGATTGCCCCCCACCCCACATGGCCTCATGCGCTGGGCCCCGGATCTGTGGCCACTCTGATTTCCAGTCACAGTGGTCGGGGCAGGCTCGTGGTGCCAGCATCCCTCCTACTGCCCACAGGTTTTTTGGCACCAAGTGGATGATGTTCCTGGCGGTGGGCATCTATGCCCTCTTTGTCTCCACCAACTACTGGGAGCGCTACTACACACTAGTGCCCTCAGCTGTGGCCCTGGGCATGGCCATCGTGCCTCTCTGGGCCTCCATGGGCAACTACATCACCAGGTGAGCCCGGTGGGCAGCGGGACTGGAGGCTGGAGACCTGGCTGTGTCTCTGCTGCACTGCCAACCTCAGCTGGGGGAGCTCTTTCTGCCCTTTGGGTCTCAGTTTCCCCATCCAGAGACATAGCCTGTAGCCCTGGGTGCAGGAAGCAGAGACCTCTGGTGGAGGTTGGACTGGGGGAAGCCTTCTCTCCTTTGTGGTCCAGGATGGCTCAGAAGTACTACGAGTACTCCCATTATAAGGAGCAGGATGATCAGGGCCCCCAGAAGCGCCCGCCACGGGGCTCCCATGCGCCGTATCTCCTGGTCTTCCAAGCCATCTTCTATAGCTTCTTTCATGTGAGTGCCACATCCGGGGCCCTGGGGGAGGGGGTCCCAAGCCCAGAGCCCACACGTCGGAGCCCATCCCACAGTCTTTCCAGCCCTCCAGTCCCACTGCGCTTTCTTGAGCCAACCTCTGCTTACTTACCTCTAGTGATGGACCTCCTCCTCTCCTTGTGGAGGAGAAAGTCCTCCTGCATTGGGCACTCCCTGCCACCCTCAGGCCGCCCCCAGAGCTGGGAGGGCTCCTGTTCTGCCAAGGCTGTGCCCAGACCCCTTTCAGATCATGCCTGTGCCCCCTGCCTGGTTCTGAGCCCAGCCCAAGCTGCCCTCCTGCCCACAGCTGAGCTTCGCCTGTGCCCAGCTGCCCATGATCTACTTCCTGAACCACTACCTGTATGACCTGAACCACACACTCTACAGCGTGCAGAGCTGCGGTCAGTCTTCGTGGGGCGGGATCCCCAGGCCTGTTAACACCCCCCACTGAGTCATCCAGCTGACACTGGCTCTTGAGAGTCCCTAGAGAGGATGCCCTGGCCGCAGGTCCAGGGCTGAGAGCCTGGTGGCCCACAGCTCTCACGGGCAAGGCAAAGGACCCCATAGGCGTATGCAGTTAGGACATCTGACCCAGCCTGGTGGGGACAGGGTGCATCAGGGAGGGCTGCCTGGAGGAAATGCCACCTGGGCTGAGGCTTCTGGGGGATATCTCTCAGGGCCACACATACCCTCAGAGCTCAATCACTGCAGGTGAGTGGATGGAGTTGAATGTATACCCTCCAGGCACTAGGGCAGGAAGGGGGGCAAGGTGCTCCTCTCCTTGTGGGCCCTCCAGGCCCAGTGGCCCTCTCCTCCAAACTGCTCCCCAAATGAACCTTCCCCTTGCAAGCCCTCGCCCGCCACCTCTAACCCTCCTTGTACCCTCCCTCCTTGCTCCATTTCTTTGTGGTTGAGTTGACCGTGTGCTCCGCTCCCTGTGTCCCACCCGCCTCGCTTCAGGTACTAACAGCCAAGGCGTCCTCAGTGGCTTCAACAAGACGGTTCTGAAGACGTTACCGCGGAGCCGAAACCTCATCGTGGTGGAGAGCGTGCTCATGGCGGTGGCCTTCGTAGCCATGCTGCTGGTGCGGCCCGGGATGGGGTGGGGCGGAGTCCATAAAGTCTGGGGACTGGGACAGGGAGAAATGGGTGCGATCTGGGCACGTTGCTGGCAGGCAGACTGGACAAGGCCCTGGTCTGAGTTGGGAGCCAGGTCTGAATCCTGGGGAGGAGGCCTGAACCTAGGAGCCTAAGCTAGGCTAAGAGGCTCGGCAATGAACCTGGAGTTGGAATTCCAGAGAACAAGGAAACGGGGACCAAGCCTGGTCTGGGGTGGAGCTTGGAGACAAGGTCCTAGAGGACTGGGCTGGAGTCCGAACCAAAGAGGTAGAACTAAGGTGTTGGGGGCGTGGCTTGGGCGTGCCTTCTTCCTGGAGGCGGGGCTGGGAAGCAAGGCCGAAGTCTCCGTGAATCTGGGGACAGGACCCGAGGCGGAGAGGCGGAGCCAACGTCTGCGGGTGTGTCTGGGGGCGGGGTCCGAGACTGGGAGGCGGGCCAAAGTCTGTGGGTGTGTCTAGGGGCGGGGCCCGTGGCTGGGAGGCGGGACAGATCGGTAGTGAGTCTGAGAGCAGGGCCCAGGGTTGAGAAGCAGCTTTGAAGTAAATGGCTGTGTTTAAGTGCCGGACCCGGGAGGAGGGGAGGGGCCGAGGTCTTTGGGTGTGTCTAGGGGCGGGGCCCAGAGGTGTGGCCAAGGTCTTCTAGAAGCGTCTGGGGGCGGGGCCCGGAGCTGGGAGGCGGGGCTGAGGTCTGTGGGTGTGTCTAGGGGGCGGGCCTAAGGCCTGAGTGCGTGGCGGCCCGCCCCCCTTAGCACGTCGGTCCGCAGGTTCTGGGCCTGTGCGGCGCCGCCTACCGGCCGACTGAGGAGATTGACCTGCGCAGCGTGGGCTGGGGCAACATCTTCCAGCTGCCCTTCAAGCACGTGCGCGACTTCCGCCTGCGGCACCTTGTGCCCTTCTTTATCTACAGCGGCTTCGAGGTGCTCTTTGCGTGCACTGGTCTCGCTCTGGCAAGTACAGCCTGCATAGCTTTGTCAGATAAAATACAGAGCCTCAGGTTCAATTTGTATTTTGGCTAAACGACAAATACGTTTGGAATACATGTATAAGTATGCACAGGTGCATCCCGGATACCCCCTCTCCCTCTTTCGTCCCTTACTTCCGCCATTCCCCCACTGCCTTAGGCACATTATTTTAACCTTTCTGGGCCTCAATTTCCTTATTTCTGAAGTGATTCTAATAACAATGCTTGCTCCCCGAGGTGTTACACGCTTGAGCTAGGATAATGCCCATAAAACGTGTAGTTCCATGCGGGGTACAGCCTTGGTATTTGAGGACACTGTTCAAGCCTTTTCCCCTGTCAGTGCCCTTAGAAGCTTCCCGTGAACCTCAGCAGGCGTTAGCCCTGACCTGGTCCAGAGCGGGCAGGGTGCGGCCTGAAGGCCTCAACTGGGGAGGGTCAGAGCCTGGGCCAACTGACTTCTGACACTCAGTCTTGTTCCCCCAGGGCTATGGTGTGTGCTCGGTGGGGCTGGAGCGCCTGGCCTACCTCCTCGTGGCTTATAGCCTGGGTGCCTCCGCCGCCTCCTTTCTAGGCCTGCTGGGGCTGTGGCTGCCGCGCGCAGTGCCTCTGCTGGTTGGGGCTGGAGTGCACCTGCTACTCACCCTCAGCCTCTTCTTCTGGGCCCCCACACCGCGGGCCCTGCAACACATTTGGATGCTCTACCTAGCAGCTGTCCTCTGGGGTGTGGGCAGTGCCCTCAATAAGACGGGGCTCAGCAGTGAGTACAACCATGGGCACTGGGATGGCTGGGCAGGGGACCCTGTGACTACATCTGGGTGGTTGAGGAGGAACACAGACATCCCAGGGACAGACATGTAGTCCCATGGATACACTGGGGGTCTGTAATGGTGGAGGTAGGTGAGGATCCCTGTGGACACTCCCAGCAGTGAGAGGAAGTTCCAAGGGCTGTAGGGACAGATGGGGAGGGCTGTGGACACACCAGGGACAGGTATGGGAGTTGCATGCCATGGACATCCTGTTGACACCCCAGGGTGGGTTTGGGGCCCTGTGGATACTGTGGGGGGTTTAGGATGAGATCTCGTGACTACATGGGCACCCCTGAGGGACAGTGTGGAAAACGACACTTGGGATACTTCACTTTCCTACCAGAAGACAGGGCCCACCCTGAGGCTGGGAGCAGATTGCTAGTCCATGCTCTAGGGAGCATGGGAAGCAGCAGGCGGCCCTGTGCCCACCCTGACGCTGGGAGCAGGTGCACATGTGACCTTTTTAAGGAGAAGAGCTGGGACAGGCGAAGCCCCAGCACTGGTCTGCAGAGCAGAAGCGTCCGGGCCTTGAGTCTGGGCTGCTGGGGTGGGGGCCCCGAGGAGTGGAGCTCTGTTTGCAGAAAATGGTGGGGGGGGGGGTGTAAGAGTTCAGCTGTGCGATGCTCTCTGCCCACAGGTGGGCCTATGCCCACGTCATGCCCAGGACACACAGGTGCAGTCATTTGCGTCTTCTACATCAGCCTCCGCTGTGATGGGCCAGTGCTGTTAGCAGTTTTGAACTGAGGGTGTGAGGTGACAGAGGTCATGCCTGCTGTAGGCAGGGCAGGGGCTGGCTCAGGTGACCCCTGCACCTTCCCTCAGAGAGTCAGGCATCTGCATCTGTCATAGGGCATGGAGCCCCGCATTCTGGGCCGCACTGCTCTGAGGCCACCGGATCTGGGTAGCATCCAGCCTGGGTACCTTGGGCCCCGTGATATGTCTGGATTTGGACCCGGTCCAGGCCTCCCCTTCTGCCTGCCCAGCTCTGCTTCCTGCGTCCTACCTATGACCCCTGGGGGCTCCCTGTCCCTCCATGGAGCAGCCCCGAGGGGAGCAGTCACACTGCCGGGCCTTCGGGCAGGGACATTAATGTCCTGAGTGGCAGGTGAGGGTACGCTGTGCTAGGTGCTGTGTGGGCTTTCTCACATTAAAACCTCAGACGCAACATACAATATGGATCACCTCATTTTACAAACTGGCCGTGGGGAGTTCACTTACCTTGCGTCACCCTTTAGAGCTAACATCTGAATCCTCCTTTCTGTACTAATTCCACTTCACGGTCCTGCGAGTAAAATCCTAGTCTCCTGACTCCCTGTCTGGTGGTCCTTCTTCCCAGCCCAGGGAGGCTCCCTTGGAAGATAAGTTCCAACCTCCAAACTTCAGGTTTGATTTGCAGAAAGCTTGTTGCTACAAGCAGTTTGCCCTCCCTGAGCCCGGGGTGAGGACAAACAGCCTCCGACGGCCTGGCATTATGCATCTGAGGACCTCAGGCATATAGAGCCTTCTACTTTTGAGACCACACATATGCTCCAGAGTGAGGCCCACACTGTACCCCCAGCAAAGGTCACCTGTTCCCGCCTCTGCTCAGCTCCCCAGGCAGCGTAATGACGGGGGCTTCCACCAGGGGGCAGGCCAGGACCAGCTCACAAAGGCTTTCTGGGTGCTCCAAGGCCAAGGGCTGAGACCAACACAATGCTGGCTGGGGGGGGGGGCAGGGCTCCTGGTGCTCTGCTCCCACCTGCTGATGGGTCAGCTTCGCCGGTCTAGACCCAACATCTGGAAAAAAATGAAATAGAACAGACGAGAGCAGGAATATGCTGCATAGATGTGTGTAGGGACCCGGACGGTGGGGAACCCGTCCGGCTGTGGGTTACCGCCCAAAACGTCTCAGAGGCATTTCTTACGGTCCCTTCACATAAGGGACCCAAGGGATCTAAGCCCCAGGGAAGGGCCGAGCCGGGCTCCGAGCCTCGCCCGCGGCAGGGTGCTCGGGAATCTCAAGGTGGCTTGGACAGAGGAGCAGCTGCGCAGCGCGATGCGGGTCGCGAGCGCGCTGTCCCGCAAGGGGCTAAGGGGGGAAAGCGCAGGGGCGGTGGCCCGCGGGTCCCCAGCGTCCCTCTTTGTGCGCACAGGCTAAGCTGGCCGTGCTGCTGCTGACGCTGGTGGCGGCCACGGCGTCGTACCTGTGGATGGAGCAGAAGCTGCGGCGGGGGGTGGTCCCGCGCCAGCCCCGCATCCCGCGGCCCCAGCACAAGGTGCGCGGCTACCGATACCTGGAGGAGGACAACTCGGACGAGAGCGATGGAGAGGGCGGCGGCGGCGGCGGCCCGGGGGACTGCGTGGAGGAGGAGGCGGCCCCCGCGGGTCCCGGGCCCGGCCCGGAGCCGGCCGGCCTCGGCCGCCGGCCCTGCCCCTACGAACAGGCCCTGGGAGGCGACGGGCCCGAGGAGCAGTGAGGGCCTCGGTTTACCGCGTCTCAGGGCGGGGCCCCTGTGACTGCGCCTTCATCAGGAAGGACCTTGTCCCCCAACCCCGTGCTCGGGAACGCCCGTCCGGAGTCCCCGGTCACATGCAGCGGGGTCCTGTCCTCGCTTAAACGATACGGAGCTTTGAGACCCCTGGACCAGGCCTAGGCTGGAGACACAGCCCAGCCGACCCCCACCTCCGGGGCCGCGCTCCACGACCCCTCCCCGGGCCCGAGAAGCGGCGGGGTCCTCCTGCCGCGGCCGCCCCCCCCCCCGCCCCGCCCCCAGTCCCGCCCCGGCTCAGCTCTCGGCGGCGGGGCTCCGCCGAGGGTACCGCACGCTTTGCACATCATACCCCCGTGGTCCGTGAAGAGGCTCGACTTTTTATACAAAATGAGAAATAAAGAGGTTTTGTAATGTCCTGACTGGGAAGGCTCGAGCTGCGGGGGGTAAGGAGGCCGCCCGGACGAGAGGCCAGCGGACCCAGCTGGGGCCAGGGGTTCCACCCCGCCCCCACCCCCGCCCACCGATGAGGAGGCGGATTCCCCTAAGCCCCGCCCATCGCCCGGCCTCCCTCCTGGAAGCCCCGCCCCTCCCTACATGCACCTGTTTTTGCAGGTCCCACCGCGTCCACCCGGGAGAGAGAAGTCCCCGGCTTGACCTGCAGGGACCGCAGCAGAGAGTGTGAGGGGGATGCCGGTCCCTCGTGGGTCTAGAGGACGCGACGGGCTCCCAAGGCTCAAGCCCCACCGCCCCTCCTGCAGCCGCCATGCGCCTCCCCAGTCCTCCCACCCGTCCTCATCCTTTTTGTGTCTATCGGGGTGTTTCTGCCTGCACCTCCCCCAAGGGACTCCTTCGGGAGCCCGATCCGCTTCTGAGCCATGCCAGGGTCGCCCCTGCTGGGCTGGGCAAGGGGAGCGGTTGTCCGAGCCCCGGTGAACTTGGCCACTGCCCTTGCCCAGCTGTAGCCTCAGCCGCCCGGCCCATGAGAATCACAGACCTCCTACAGCCTGAGGGCGCCCCTTTCAGCACAACCCCGTGGGAGGGATTGAGACGCCCCTGGAAAGGGCTTTGAACGCCTGGGTGAGGACAGCTAAGGGGGCCACGTGAGGGTCATAAAGCCCCAGTTGCACCCCATCAGAGCCTCTGCTGAGGCCACACCGTTCCCCACCCCCCACACGCCCTCTACCCCTGAAGGCCGTGTCCACACCCACTTCAGCATCGGGTCTCTTAGACGCCCTACCCACCCCCACCCCCTAAACCGTGGCTCTGCGCTCTCCTCTCTGCCCTCTCCTTTCTGCCCTCCACTGCCCTTACTGGACTTTCCGCCCGGCAACCTCTAGGGGGCCCCGGAGCCAGGCTCTGTGACCTCAGGCAAGGGCCTGACCCTTCCGAGCCACACATTCCTTCCTGGTAAAGTCTGTGTCTGGAAACAAGAAACCATGTTTGAAGCGCCTCACATGGTGGCGCCAAGGTTTCCGAGCTCCCAAGGATGCAGAGAAGACCTTACATTTTCTAAATGTTGGAGAGAAAGGCAATACTGTACCTCCTTCCCCCTCGGGCAAACTAACAGATCCACGTGGTTCCCAGATTCAACGCTGGATCAGCATTCCCTTCACGTTGCATCTCGGAGACGCTGGGTTTCCTGTGGTTTTGGGGATAAGAAGGGACAGCATTGTCCCTGCAGGATTGCAGCCACACTCCCGTCAGAGCTGGGCCACCCAACATGAGCCTCCGAATGCAGGGCTGGGTATTTTCAAAGGAGTGTGGATCCCAGGGTGTGCCAGGCAAGGGTGGAGAGGGGGGCCAGAATAGGGCTACAGCTGTCACAGTTCAAAGTCATTTCTTCCTCCCTCCCTCCCCCTCTCCCTCCTTTCCTTCCTTCCTTTTTCTTTCTTTTTATAGTTAATTTATTTATTTTGAGAGAAAGAGAGACATTATGAGCAGGGTAGGGGTAGAGGGAGAGAGAGAGAATTCCAAGCAGGCTCCGCCCTGTCAGTGCAGAGCTTGATGTTGAGCTCGAACTCACAAACCCTGAGGTCATGACCTGAACTGAAATCAAGAGTTGGATGCTTAAGTGACTGAGCCCCCCAGGTGCCCCGAAAGGCATCGTTTTTTATGATTTCAGGAGTAGGATTTAGGGATTCATCACTTACACGCAACACCCAGTGCTCATCCCAACAAGTGCCTCCTTCATTCCCATCCCCCATCTATCCCCTCCCCCCACCTCCCCTCCAGCAACCCTCCATTTATTCTCTGTATTTAAGAGTCTCTTACGGTTTGTCTGCCTCTCTGTTTTTAGCTTATTTTTGCTTCCCTTCCCCTATGTTTATCTGTTTTGTTTCTTAAATTTCACGTAGGAGTGAAATCATATATTTACCTTTCTCAGACTGACTAATTTCGCTTAGCATAGTACCCTCTGGTTCCATCCATGTTGTTGCAAATGGCAAGATTTCATTCTTTTTGATCGTCAAGTAATATTCCATTGTGTATATATACCACATCTTCTTTACCCAGTCATCCGTCGATGGACCTTTGGGCTTTTTTTCACACTTTAGTTATTGTCTGTAGCACTGCTCTAAACAGTGGGGTGTACGCATCCTTTGAATCAACATTTTTGTATCCTTTGGATAAATACCTAGTAGTGCAATTGCTGGGTCGTGGGTTAGATCTATTTTTAATTTCCCCAAAGTCACTTATTTTCTTTTTATTAAAATTAAAATATTTATTCTTGAGAGAGAGACCGAGCACAAGGGGGGTAGGGGCAGAGAGAGGGAGACACAGAATCTGAAGCAGGCTCCAGGCTCCGAGCTGTCAGCACAGAGCCTGACGAGGGGCTTGAGCCCATGAACTGTGAGATCATGACCTGAGCCAACGTCGGATGCTTAACCGACTGAGCCACCCAGGCGCCCCGTCCCAAAGTCATTTCTAACATCTGTCTCAATACTAGACAACAGCTCCGATTGGAACAGATTGGAAGGTGGCCCAGGAAAACGGAGCAGCCTCTTGGAAGGGGGCATGGTTTCTGATCACCTTTCTTGTGCTGTGTGAGTTCCCCACACCCCCGCACTGCCCCTGGCACTTGGAGAAGATGCCTCCACACATGACAGGCAACACCCACTCACACACAGGACAGGCTGCCCTCAGGACAAGCAAGATAGTGCACTGAGGATAGGCAGTGGAGCCGCAGACCCCAGCAGGCTGGGCTAAGCGAGCTATGACCCGTGAAGGCCCAGCCCCGTGGCAGCTCCGGGTCTGGTCTTGACATTGACATCGGTACCGTCTCCCCGTGTCTCTGTTTCTTCTGGATAAGGTGAGGGGGTGCGGTTTCTGGGCCCCGGAGTGGAGGCGAGATCACGGCACCATCATCGCCCGCTGCCCCCCCTCCCCTGCCCAAAGCAGTTCTGTGATTTTGTCGATCTGGGCCAGGAAGTTTTCTAAATTCTCTTTAATTTCTCGGTAGCAGGTTAGCCAGCCTGAAATTCTCCTTCTTGGAAACCCCTAAAGATGCTGGTCAGGAAATAACCTTTTTAAACCCATAGCTAAACTCTCAAGAAAGGAAGCAAGGTTCTCCAGGACCCACACTGAAGAGCTGGAACCCAGATCCGGGAGAAGAAAGGAGCTTGGCAGCCCAAGGAGGGAGGCTGGGCTCTGACACCACAGGGCCCCCTACTGGGGAAGGGGCTGGTGTGAGGGCCACGCAGAAAGCTGGACCGTGGAAAAGCAACACTTTAAGGGAAAGGGATGGGAGAAATTCCACCCACAGACACAGAGAGACATAAGGAACTTTGGGCTCTGGGGAGGTGGGGGCGAGGAAGGTTCCCCTTGAGAGTTTTGTGTTTTGAGGCACGCCTTCTGAAAGCCTGGAGTGCCTACCAAAAAGTCCCCCATCCGTGTGGCCCAGGAGCCCCAATGTTGAGAAATTAACATTAAGAGGTAGTTGTGGCTTGGTAGCCGGGGGCCCCGGCGATACCACGCAGAGAGCCTCTCCAATGGCTCCCTGAGGCCCAGACACCCAAGATTTCTCAAGTAAAGCCCCTCAGAGCCTGAGCTCACAGTCCAAAATTATAGAGCACGCGAGGAAGCAAACCACAGTGAATGAAAGCCAGACACCAAAAGGAGGGGCGCCTGGGTGGCTCAGTCGGTTGAGCCTCTGACTCTTGCTTTCAGCTCAGGTCAGGATCTCACGGTTCGTGAGTTCAAGCCCTGAATGGGACTGTGTGCTGGCAGCGCTGAGCCTGGTTGGGATTCTCGGTCTCTCTCTGTCCCTTCCCTGCTCTCTTGCTCTCTCTCTCAAAAATAAGTAAATAAACACTTTTTTAAAAGACACTAAAGGAATGGGATTAGACACTTTCCCGCAAACACCTCCCCCAACTACGAGAAAGAGGTGTGCACAGCAGGCAGCTTCTAGAAGGTTCCCAGCGATCTCTGTCCCTTGACCCTTCACACCTCGTGTCATGTCCTCCCCTTGACTGTGGGATGGACCTAGCGATTTTCTTCTAACAAACAGAGCAGGGCAGCGGTGGGCGGAGTGCTAGGCTGGCCTCCAGGACTCCCATGCCCCGGCCCCGCGAATGTGGGTGGGGTCTTGTGCAGGGAGAGCCCCTGGGACCAAGCTCCCGTCAGTTGCCTTTCAGCTAATCGGAAGGGCGATGACTTGGGTGGGCTTGAGCTGGGACCTTTAAGAGAAGAACCCCGGGTAGAGAGGCTCTCCTCCTGGCCTGGAGGAAGACTGAGCGGGAGTTGAGAGAAAATGGGGACCTCGGTGCTACAGCCATGGGGACCTGAACGGAGCCCATGCCTCGATCCCAGCCTCTGATAGCAGCGGCACATAGGTACCCAGGGGCACAGCATAAAGTAATCAACAGTAAAAGGATTCCCCGAAGAGAAGGCTCTGGAACGAAACGAGAGTTAGTGGCAAAAGTGGCTTTGGATCTTGGCTGTGGTCACGGATGGGGCTGGGCTGGGGCCCCTCGCGGGCAGGCTGGGGCTTTCGTGATGTAAAGGGACCCGCAAAGCTTGAATGAAACCGGAAGACATTCTGCTCAGCGAAAGAAGCTAGACACAAAATAGCCACGTAGTGTCAGATCCCGTCCGTGCGAAATGTCCAGAAGAGACAAGTTCTTGTAGACAGAAAGGAGATTTGTGGGTGCCAGGGCCCGGGAGGTGGGGAGAGGGAGTGATCGCTGAGGGGTCTGGGGTTTCTTTCTGGAGTGATGGCAACGCTCTGAAAGTGGATGGGGGATGGGCACGCAGCTCTGGGACTGTACTAAAAGCCACTGAATCATACATACAAGGATCATGCATTACAAGGACGAATGTTACGATATGAGAATTACATCTCGTAAAGCTGCTGTTAAAAGGAAAGGAATAGGGGCACCTGGGCGGCTCCGTCGGTTAAGCGTCCGACTCTTGAGTTTGACTCAGGTCATGATCTCACAGTCATGAGATCGAGCCCCGAGTCGGGCTGCAGCCAAGCACGGAGCCTGCTTAAGACTCTCTCTCTCCCTCTCTACCACTCCCTGGCTCATGCATGACCTCTCTCTCTCTCTCAAAAAAAATTATATATGTAGGTACATACATATATATAATTAAAATAAATAAATAAATAAATAAATAAAAGGAGAGGAATCTCACAATTTAGCAAGGATTGAAAATTTCGGGATAATTGTAGGTCTATGCAGTGAGACAAAATTATCTTAATTAAAGTTCTAGAAGGTCAGCAGAGTAGGCGTTCATTGGAGAAGGTGGGCCAGTTTGGGCCATGGTAAGCGCAACACGTGCTTCAGGTAGCGGGCCCTGACGATAGTGAGGCCCACACCTGCCGCGGGGCCTGAACCACACGGCCCCACCTACACGTGGGGTTTTTACAGCAGAGTAAAAACTGTAAATGCGTTTTCTCCTCTTTATGATTTCCTTAACCTTTTCTTCTCTCTAGCTTACTTTATTATAAGAACAAAGTACGCATGACACACAACACCCGTGTTAATAGACTGTTTGCTGTATCTGTGAGGCTTCCTGTCGACAGTAGCCTGTCAGCAGCTAAGCTTCGAAGGACTCAAAAACTATCCTCAAATGTTCGGCGGTGTTACAGGGCATCGGTCCCCATAAGCCCCATGTTGCTCAAGAGCCAACTGGCCTCTTATTTGGAGGGATTCTAGGTACAAAAGAGCAAATGGGTGAGGTTAGGGCTCAAGGTCTGTTTTTTGGAGAGGTTTGAGGAGTGGTGTGATTTTTTAAAGGGCTACGGGCGGGGGAGAGCACATATGGGGAAGGTAAGGCAGGAGTCACCCCGGAATTAAGTCTCCATTGGCAGAGATGTGGTGCTCAGAGGGCGGTCACCACTGGGAATGAATCCGACATCTAGGCGCAAGTTATCAGGAGGTGAGAGTAATCTCGTTGGAATTTGGAACATAATAATTTGAGCCAAAGATATTACCTTTAGGCATAGAGTTGGTCAGGGAAGAATGCCATGGGATAATGAGTCAGTCACCCCACCGGCAGCAGGTGACGCCCCGACGTGGGTGAAGGAGCCCAAAGGTGCCCACATTCTGTTGGTACCATTCCCGGTACTTTAGAACAACTCCGTTTGCTAATAACACAAACATATAGCTGGGTTCCAAGGGCAAGTGTCACAACAGAGAGAGCCAGGTGGACGCCATGTTGCCTTAAAAAAAATTTTTTTTTGCGTTTAGTTATTTTTGAGAGGCATGAAGCTCAGAGGCCTTGTGTGGGTGCAATCTGTCATTTGGGGGGCCTTTTGCTGTAAAGTGTGACTCGTGTTTAATTTTGAAAGATGGTCGGGGCACCTGGGTGACTTGGTCGGTTAAGTGCCCAACTTCTGCTCAGATCAAAATTACAGGGTCATGTTCAAAGGATCCCCATTGGGCCTCAGTCCGGTCTCTTTCCCTTACAGGATGGGAGTGAGGCTACAGATATGGACATTTTCCTGAGTGTTTTGTTCAAGAGGCGAGTCTTTTGGGGGCGCCTGGCTGGCTCAGGGAGCAGAGCACGTGACTCTAGATCTCGGGGTCATCAGTTGAAGCCCCACATTGGGCATAGAGATTACATAAATAAATAAATAAACAAATAAACTTTTTAAAATGTTTATTTATTTTAGAGAGAGAGGGGTGGGGTGGAGTAGAAAGAGGAGACACAGAATTCAAAAAAGTCTCCAGGCTCTGAGCTGTCAGCCCAGAGCCCGACATGGGGGCTCGAACTCACAAGTCGTGAGATCATTACTTGAGCCAAAGTAAGACACTTAACTGACTGAGCCACCCAGGCGCCCTGTAAACTTTTTTTTTTAAAGAGAAGGGGGTGCCTGGGCGGCTCAGTCAGCTAAGCAGTTAAGTGTCTGACTCTTGATTTCAGCTCTATGAGCTCGCGGTTCATGAGATCGAGCCCCCTCCTGGGATTCTGTCTTTCCAGCTCTGTCTGCCTCCCCTCCCCCTTCGCTCTCCCTCTCTCTCTCTCAAAAGAAATCAATAATCTTTTTTTAAAAAAGAGGGATATGAGCCTTTTGTCCTCTGTAAGAAGGTGAGATCTTAGGATGGTGTTGAGGCGCGAAGCTTGGGACAGCTTGAATCGTTTCGTATTGTATCCTGGGCGTTTTGAGGTTGCCCTTGTAGCTCTGTTTTTGTAGTTGGCACAGGCTGGTGAGTGGGAGCCAGGCAAAGCGCACGGACATCGCTGGTCGGTCAGGGCGCACTCTGCAGCGAACCGCCCGCGCTTCATCCACCCGAGCTGCCCGTGGGCCCCGCATTCGACCGAGGAGGCCCCGTGTCTCCCGTGGGCTCCCTGTCGGGCTTCAAAGGGCATGAAGCCCCTCGCGTTTGATTGCTTATGCCCAGGGGTCCCCAAGGTGGTTACCAACTCTGGGAGAGGCGTGGCCTTCCCTGGCATCGGTTTCTGGCAAGGGACCAAGGATTACACGGGGAAGACGCCGGACGACCCAGAGACGGCTTCATCCTACAGCCGTCACACGTACTGTAGCAGGGAGGCTGGGGGCCGGGGGGAGCCCCACAGGGTGCTGCCTCTCGGCCCAGACATAATGGACATCTGTCTGAAGGGCAAGGGGCCCATTTCCAAAAGGGCCCAACGTGTGGGCAGCGGCCGGTTTGATGTGGTGTGGGAGGTGCGGGGAGCAGCTTTTCACACGAGAAGCCCGTGGGCAGCTGTTCTGAGCCGCTCGCACCTCTCAGGGAGGTGAGCGGGGCCTGGTCCCGAAAGGAGTGCCGAGGGCATCAGGGAAGCGCCTGTGGTGTAACTAATGGTGCAGCAGATCCAGCTGGTACACGAGGCCAAGGTCAAGGCCGGGCTGATTTGGTTGGTAAAGACACAGCGAGCCACTCTTAGGCTTATTACTTGCATAGACAGTGAGATGGGGACCCCGCCAAAGCCACCAGCTCCCAGAGGACCTTTGTGTCACACAGACCACAAAGGATGACCACGAAACCAACGGGCAGGGGACTGGAAGGTGAGTGGGGGGGTGCCCCGCAGCTGAGGGCCCATGCCGGCTGCAGCCCAGTGTTCTGTAACCTGCTGCTCTCTCCTGAGGAAGCCGGGCAGAAGGCCTCAGAATAGTATTTTTTTCTTCGCCTGTAGTAATTTTATCTTAGCTTTTTGTAGCTCAGGATATTTTAGGGGTCCTTCTATTTATAAATTTTTTTTATCCTGCAGGAAATGCCCAAGTAGATCAGAACACAGCAGTGCGGTGGGGGCAGCCACACATCGGAAGCACCTTGACCTTGGGGAGCGCTGGTGAAGCATGCCCCCCGCCCCACCCCTGTGTAAGATCAAGGCTCTGGATGCCACCGTGTCTCACTCCCGCCCAGCCCCAGCGACCACCCCGGGAATCAACCACCCTTTCCAGACAGCTCCTGGGAGAGTTGGGGGTCAGTGCCCGGCTGTGACATGTGACCACTTCCATTCTTCTCTCCGATGAACGGCTCAGCACTGCCAGGATGCAGTCTGGGGTCAGGATCCTCAGCCTCTGTTTCTTTGCTTTCTCAACCCTGTCTGGGGCCTGGCCCTTGGGCCCTTTCCCCATCATTATGTCTGGCTTCAGCCAGCTAGATGGAGGGCAGAAGCTTAGTAAGATCCAGTGGAACCAACGGAAAGTGGCCGCGCCTGGAGCATAAACATGCCAGCCGTCGCCTGCGCCTGCCCGAGGCCCACCCGTGGGCTCCCATGGAGCGCGAGCCCAGTCACTGAGCTGCGAGAAGAAAGCCCATGGTCTGTGATCATCGTCCGGCGTCGTGTCCGGGGCACAAAGCCCCTTTCTCGGTGCCTAGTGTGCCTTCGTGCGCGCTGGGCGGCACCCTGCCCGGGGATTTTTGAATGTTGGGATAAATGACACGTGGGCCCCAACAGACACGAAATAGCATTTATTACTCACATCATAAATCGCGAACGGATCCCCCAAGGGGAAGGCTCAGGTTGAGTCTAGGGAAAAACAAGAGTGGGTGGTTTCAGATTTTCATTATCCTTGAAACTCCACCCGGGGTGTGGGCTCGGGCTTCCATGATCTGAATTTGAAATTTCTACCAGCGCCAAGGGATGGCGGCTGCGCACGGGCTTTCCTGCCAGGCTGGCCAGATGCGGGGCAAAGGGAGAAGGGGGCTTGGCAGCGACCAGTGGCCAAAACAACACAAAAGGAGTGTTTCTCCCCATTGGGTCCTGTAGACATTCTGTTGCGGAAAGGGAGTGGGGGACAGTGAGGGGTCCCTGTTCACAGCAATTCCCAAATCCAGGCGACAAAATCCGCTCACGAGAGACCCTGAGCCAGAAGGCCCAGCTAAGCTGCCGTAGGATTCCCGACCCAGAGAAACTGATCATAAATGATGGTTCTTTTAAGGCACACAGCTTGGGGCATCTTGTTACGCGGCAGCAGATGACTGGTACAGATTTTGGTACCTGGAAGTTGAGTGTTACCATAACAAATAGCTAAAAGCAAGAGGATGCTTTTGAACTGGCCAGTGGGTACAGGCTGAAAGATCTGGGGATCGTGTTAGAGAAAGTCTAAATTGCCTTGAAGAGACGGTCAAAATCTGGACTTTGAGAACAATGTCAGTGAAGACACCAAAGGAAGTGAAAAATGTGTTATTGGATGTGAAAAAAGGATGATTCTTGGGGCGCCTGGGCGGCTCAGCCAGTTAAGCATCCGACTCCGACTCAGGTCATGATCTCATGGTTTGTGAGTTCAAGTCCCGGGTCAGGCTCTGTGCTGGCAGCTCAGAGCCTGCTTCAGGTTCTGTGTCTTCCCCTCTCTGCCCCTCCCCTGCTTATTGTCTCTCTCTCTCAAAAATAAATAACCATTAAAGAAAAAACAAGAAAATGGTGATCTTGTGATGTGGTGGCAGAAAGCTCAGTGACAGTGACAATTACAGCTATATGACAAGTGGACAATGTGTCTGAAGAATTTCAGGCCAAGTGCTGACGGTGCTGCTTGGTTTCTTCTTGGTGCTTTTAGCAAAATGCAAGAGGAGAGACACACAGAACAGACTGTTGAGCAAGACAGTCTTTCCACGGCACAGGTAACAAAGGAAAAGTAGACAAACCTGGCTTGATGACAAATGTCAAAGTCTGTGCATCAAAGGACACTGTCCAGAGTGAAGGGGCACGGACCTGATTCAAAGCGGACAAAGGGCTTGACTGCACGTCTCCAGAGACAACCACTGGATGGCCAATGCGCACACGAGAAAGATCCTCAGCATCGCTGGTCCTTCAGGAGGGAAAGGAAAACCCAGAGCCACAGGGCGGCGCCACCTCACGGCCGTCAGGATGGCCACTATCAAAAAGACAGATGTAGGCAAGGATTCGGGGAATTGGAACCCTCGCGCTCTGTTGATGGGAATATAAAATGGCGCCACCGCTGTGGAAAACAATAAGGCAGTTTCTCAAAAATAAAATTGCCATATGATCCAGTCATACTTCTGAGTATTTTCTCAAAAGACTTGAAAGCAGGGGCTCAGAGATTTACTATGTTTGCAGCAGCATGACTCACAACAGCCACAATGTGGCAACAACTCAAGGGACCACTGACCCATGCGCGGATGAGCAGAATGAGGTCTCTCCACGCAATGGAGCTGCAAAAGCCACTCGGCTGCGAACGCGTGCGCCCTCTCATTAAAAAGGAAGGCTGCCTCAGAGGCCCGAGACCCAGAGAGTAGAGCCAAGAGCCACGGAGAATTCTTCCCAGACCCAGGAGCGTGATGGAAGAATTTCCAGCATTTTGCTGGCAGGACTTCAGAGTGGCTTTGGGTCAGTCCTGGTCTGTGGCACCTCTTCCTGCGATCTGAACAGGAGCGTCTCCTGCAGTTGTCCAGCATCGACACCGCAGTGCACCTAAGGCTGACGTGAGGCCACAGTGAGTGTCCTCATGAGCTCACAGCTTACGTGGGAGGTGACCCGCTTGCAAGCTCCCTCCCACGGCTGCTGGCAGGTTTGGGTTCCTTGAGGACTATTGGGTTGAAGGTGCCAGCGTCTTACTGGCTGTGGTCTGGAGGCTGCCCTCAGCTCCTGCCACGTGACCTTTCCGTCCAGCAGCCCACGGCCTGGCAGCTGGCTTCCTCAGACTCCATAAATGAGAAGAACTGAAAAGAGCATGAACAAATGGGATCAGAATCTTCTATTTTTGTGGGGGTGAAATTCACATAACATACACCAGCCATTTAAAAAATTTTTTTAACATTTATTTGTTTTTGAGAGACAGAGACAGAGTGTGAGTCAGGGAGGGGCAGAGAGAGGGGGGGACACAGAATCCAAAACAGGCTCCAGGCTCTGAGCTGTCAGCACAGAGCCCGACACAGGGCTCAAACTCATGAACTGTGAGATCATGACCTGAGCTGAAGTCGGACGCTCAACTGATTGAGCCACCCAGACTCCCTACAACTAACCATTTTAAAGATAGAATTCAGTGGTATTTTCTGCATTGTGATTGCAACCACCACCTCTCTCTAGATCCAAAGACTTCATCACTCCAGAGAAACACTACTGTGCCCACTAAGCAGTCACTTCTGAAGCACTGAACGATTCCCAACGGGGCCACGGCTCCCACTCCAGGGGCGCCTGGGTGAAGGGTCTGACTCTTGGTTTTGGCTCAGGTCATGATCTCGTGGTTTGGTGAGTTCGAGCCCCACATCGGGCTCTGCGCTGGTGGCGTGCAGCCTGCTTGGGATCCTCTCTCCCTTTCTCTCTGCCCCTCCCCCACTTGCACGGTCTGTCTCTTTCAAATAAAATTTAAATATTAAAAAGCGTATTAAAAAAAGTTCATTATTCAAAACACAGTGGAAGCTGCAGTCCTCAGGGCCACTTCCAAAGCACGTGGTTTTGATGTTGATGTGCCTCACAGGCTGCATGTGAAACTACGTTACTACGTGAGTCGTGCCATCCACGGCAAGGTTGCCCGGAATCATTCCTATAAAGCCCAGAAGGACTAAACATACCCACCCCAATTTAGTCCTGTGGGTGCTGCCCCCGACCTCCACCAAAGCCTGTGTAAGGAGTTAAATCCTTAAGGAATGGTGGGGGAGAGACTTGTCCTCTGGGGGGGAAAATGCAAATTATACTGAAAATATTGTTTTCTAATCCATGAACATGGGCTATCTTTCCATGTATTTATATCTTCTTTAAATTTCTTTCAGCAGTGTTTTGCAGTTCGTGTAAAAGTCTTTTTCTGTCCTTGACTAAACTTATTCCTAAGTATTGTGTTCTTTTGGATGAACTGTTTTCTTAACTTCGTTTTCTGATTGTTCACTGCTGGTGCATAGACACACACCTGATTTTTGAGTGTTGATTTTGTGCTGTGCAATGTAGCTGACTTTGTTTATTAGCTCTAGCAGAGTGTGTGTGGGGGGGTGGGGTGGGTGTGTGTTGATGTTTTTATACACAACTATATAAAAATAAAATTCTTTAAGTAAAAATGTGTTACTTCTTTCTTTCTGATTTGAATGCCTTTTATTTTTTTTTCTTGCCAGACTTTCTGGGAAATATCGAGCAGCAGTGGTGAAAGCAGCCGTCCCCGTCCCGTGCCTGATCCCAAGGGGAAGCTCCCAGCCTTTCACCCCTGAGCAGGAAGTCAGCGGTGGGGTTTTCATAAATGCCTCTTATCATGTTAAGAAAGTTCCCTTCAATTCCTAGGTTGCCAAATGGTTTTGATTATGAAACGATGTTGAATTTGTCTTTTCTTAAATATCTATGGATGTGATTGTGCTGTTTTCCCTTTTATATTATCCATGTGGCAAATTTACTGATTGTCTTCCTCATGTTGAATCACCTTTGCCTTTTTGGAACACATCTCACTAAGTCATGGTGCAATCCTTTCAATGTTCTGTGACTCATAATCCTTTATAAATCCAATCTCATAAATTGAATCCCTTCACCTTTGTTCTGTTTTATTCTTTAGAAGCAAGTTTCCATACTCAAGAGGAGAGGATTACACAATGGCATAAATGCCTGGAGGCAAAGCTCAGGGAAGCCATCTTAGAAGCTATCTATCACAATTACCTTCAGATTTATTATATAATATCTCAGCTCTTTTACACACATATATGACCACAACAACAACAAAGAAATCTTCAGGCCAATTGGGTTTATAGGTAGAGTTTTACCAACTACTCAAGGAATAGGTAATCACAAACTTATATGCATTGTCCACAGAACAAGAAGGGGGGATGCTCTTTAATTCACTTGATATAGGGGCGCCTGGGGGCTCAGTCAGTTAAGCGTCCAGCTTCAGCTCAGGTCATGATTTCACAGTTCATGGGTTGGAGCCCCACATTGGGCTTTGCGCCAACAGCTCAGAGCCAGGAGCCTGCTTCAGATTCTGTATCTCCCTCTCTTTCTAACCCTCCCCTGCTCACGCTGTCTCTCAAAAATAAATAAAAAGACATAAAAAGTTTAATTTACTTGATATATATAGTCCATCCTTGACACTAAAAACAGAAAAAGAAAGCAAGGTCAATCACATGTGTAAACTTAGATGCAAAAGTGTTTCATATTTTATTAGCAAACTTAATTTTTCAATATACAAAAACCAAATTTCTTCTAATACAACTCATCATATTCATTTATTAAAGGAGAAAAAGTATATCATCATTTCAACAAAGAGAAAATACTTGATGAATTTCAATATCCATTCATGATTTTAAATAAACAAAATAAACAAGATTTCTGATTAAGGTAGTATAGAAAATCTTCCAAAGAAAGGTAAAGAAGTCTTCCAAAACCGTATAACAAACATTATACTTAAAGGTGAATTATGACTCACAGGCCATTAAGGACAAGAACTAGACAAAAATTCCCTCACTCATTTCTATTCTATTCTATTTCATTCTATTCAACATTGTCCTGGAGGTCCTTGTCAACAATAAAACAAGAAAAACCAATGAAGTATAAGAATTAAAAAGGAAGAAATAAATCTGTGAATTTCTACAGGTTTTTTTTTTAAGTTTATTCATTTATTTTGAGACAGAGAGCACACATGAGGGAGGAGCAGAGAGAGGGAGAGAGAGACAGAATCCAAAACAGGCTCCACACCACCAGCACCAAGCCCAGTGTGGGACTTGAACTCATGAAACCATGAGATCATGACCTGACCCAAAACCAAGAGTTGACACTCAACTGACTGAGCCACCCAGATGCCCAAATTTCTACAGCTTTTAGCTTCATTTACATGAAAACCTCATTATTATTAGAACCAGTAATGAACATATGATTAACACAAAGAAGTAGATTGCATTTCCATACTCCTACACAATTCTAGAAAGTATAACTTTTAGGGGCACCTGGGTGGCACAGTTGGTTAAGTGACCAATTTTTGATATTTCATGATCTCACAGTTTGAGCCCCGAGGCCAGCTCTGCACTGTCAGTATGGAGGCTGCTTCAGATCCTCTGTCTTCCTCTCTCTCTGCCCCTCCCCTGCTCTCTCTCTCTCTCTCTCAAATCAAATGAACTTTAAACAAATTTTTTAGAAAAAAGAAAGTGTAATTTTTAGAGTACCAATAAAATAAATCTACCTAGGTATTAATTTAACCAAAGATATGCGAGTGGAGGAGCACCTGGGTGGCTCAGTTGGTTAAGCATCTTACTCTTGATTTAGGGTCTAGTCATGATCTCAAGGTCATTAGAGGGAGTCCTGAATAGGCTACTACTGTGCCGGGCGTGGAGCCTGCTTGGGATTCTGTCTCTCCCTCTCTCTCTGCCCCTCCCCCACTCACTCTCTCTCTTTCAAAATAAATAAATAAACATTTTCTAAAATGCTTAAAAATGGGGCATCTGGGTGGCTCAGTCAGTTAAGCATTCAACTGGCTCAGGTCATGATCTCCTGGTTCATGGGTTTGAGCCCCATATTGGGCTCTCTGCTATCAGCTTGGAGCCTGTTTTGGATCTTCTGTCCCTCCCTCTCTCTGCACCTCCCCCACTCATGCTCTCTCTCTCTCTCTCAAAAATAAATAAACATTTTTAGAAAATGCAAAGGAAAAAGATGTGCTAGTGGAAGAAATTACAATATTGTATTAAAAGACAGCAATAAAAAGCTAAATCACTGGAGAGATATACCATGTTAATGGATGGGAAGATTCCTAACATAATTCAAATTCACCAAAAATGATCTATAAATGTAAATACTTTCAATCAAGACCTGCATAGAAATTTTCATGGAATTTAATGAGCTGATTCTAATACATTTATGGAAAACAAACAGGCCAAGATAATTTGAAAGAAAAACGAGGTAGGGAAATTTGCCTTACTAGATTTCAAGACTTTTTATCAAAGGATAGCATTTAAGACAGTATAATATTGGTATAGGGATAGAGAAATAAATAAATCAATGAAATAGAGTACAGAACCCAGAAACAGATTTACTACGAATAATTTATCATCCAGCCAGTTGCTAGAACAACTTGTTATATTTATGGGAAAAAAATTAAATTAGATATCTACCTCACACAAATCACAAAAGTAAATAAATTCTAGCAAAACTTAATGAAAAGCTGACTTTGGGAAGAAAACACCAACCCCCCCCAAAAAAACACCCCAACTTTTAAAATGACCTTAGAGTAGAGAAACATTTCTTAAACAAGGGCGAAAAAAGCACAACTCTTGAAGTAGAGACAAATTGGACGACATTGTCAAATCCTCCAGCCCGAGATCAGTGAGAACACATTGATCTTCGAACAAGGTGGATGTATTATTTTGAGACCATGGAGAACTATAAAGTGCCTCAATAGAGGGTGCCAGAAAAGCCCTATAGGATTTGGGTTTATGTCAAGTCATGTGAAGGAGGTGGGAGGAAGCTGGGCTCTGCTCTGGCTTGGGTGCTGGTTGGGCAGGGGTCTCTCTGTGATTGGGTCTCTGAGCCAGTGTTATCTACATGGCGTGTGGACGGGCCTGAGGGCCGAGCTGCACGGCTCCCCGCAGCAGGCACGCATATCAGGCCGGACCCGGGAATGTGTGGTCGTTACTGCGGTTTGGACGATGCTCACCGCATACCACTCGGTCGTGGTCATGGAGGGGTCTCGCTTTGTCCGGAAACCGTCAAGGCTGCACTATGTCTTTGCTTCCGCTGTTCTGTGGACGCTTTTACGTGCAGAAGAACAACACGTCTTGGCTGGCAGTGCCAACCCAGCTCCTGGATGTCGGGGCTTGGTCTTCTCTTCCTCAACACAAAATTAAAATCTAATCTACAAAGGGCACCATAAACAAGCTGCCAGTTCCGAGAAGACCACGCTCGCGATGGTTACTTGGCTTCCAGCCCGGCGTGTGGGGCCCTGAGAAGCCATCCTTCCCTCTTAACCACAAGCACAAGGCTAAACAAACCGAGCCGTCAACAGCTCTTCTCGGACCCAGCACAGAAGTGGGAGCACCGTGCCAAGTGCCGCCCCCAGAACTGGGGGGACAGAGAAACACAATTCAGGAGAGCAGAAACGCCCCTGGGAAGAGACCTCCGCGGGCGCGGGAGCGGCATGGGCGGGGCTGAGCCGCGATCGGGGCTTCGCTGGAGGCCCGGTGTGGACAGCCCTGAGTGAAAACTCCAGGGGGATCCAGTCACTGAGGTCCCTTCCCCCTTTTGTGAGTTTTACCTCGGGGAGTTCCACCAGCTCCTTACAGTGAGTGAATGTAGGAGAAAACCCCCCTGCTCCGGCAGGGGGAGGGGAAAGAGAACAATTCTGAAACACGCCAGAACTTTCTTTCTTCACAGGCCTGCCCTCAGGAGAAACGATTCTACCCGAGCCCCAGCCTCTGGGGTCTTACCGGGGCCCATCCTACGTGGAGGAAGGAAAACACACACATCCGGCCCCTCTGGCCTGCCTCTGGGGGAAAGGGAAAAACTCAACACGAGTCATCCTGCCCCGTCTAAGAGGGGAAGAGTGCAGAGGCCCCCAAGTTCAGTGGAGGGGCACAGGCTCACCAAGACTGACCCCCACCCACAGGACTGCGCCCCGACCCCCTCCAGGCGCGTTACCAGGACATTTCCAAAGGCCTTCGTGCCACAGTGACTTTCACCCAGGGCCTCATGTCTGCCTTTCAAGAGATCACAGAAGGAGTCAAGATGGCAGAGAGCATGGAGGCCCTCGGTGTGTCTCTCCCTGAAACGCAGCTGGATCAGCACGAACCCATTTTGCACACCCAGGAAACTTATCTGATGGTTAACCCAACAAACCGCATAACTTGGGCCACGGAAACTCAGCAGGCAGGTGGTGCGGGGAGGGGAGCTGGGGGCAAGGAAAGCCGAGGAGGAGGGTACGGAGCTGTTTTTGCAGAGACAGATGGAGAAGGGGGAGGGTGTGGCGCATCCGGAGAGTGCGGGAAGACCGCTCCTTCCCCAAACGTAGCTGGAGAGACAGAGAGAGAGAACGTGAAAACACTCCCAGAGGCCTGAACGGGAAATGTGGTCCACGAAACCACTGGCGGGGAGAAAGAAGAGGTTTCAGCACCACTGGGATTCTTGAAACAGCCAAGGCCGGAGTGTGACGTTTCAGAGCCCAGTGCCGGGCAAGCAGGGCAAATCCCTGGGAACGGGCTGCGGGGTCTGAGGGGTCTGGGTGCCACACGGGGAGAAGCAGTCACCCTGCTTGGAGGGCACTTGGTAGAGGACAAGAAACCTCTCCACAGGCAAAGGTCCCAGCCGACCCCAGAGCGCAGCCACCTCTGCTAGTGCAGGGACAAAGTGGGCCAGAGTGCAGAGCAACCTGGCACGGGCTGAGTGCTGTCCTTTGCCCAAATCTCTGAATCTCTGATGCTGCGCAACCACACAAACATTTCTGAGGGAGGCTGGCCCTGGGCCATTGCTCAGAGAGACTGTCCCCCAGAGTCAGTGTGGGTGCAAGCCTCGGGGGTTCTCTGAAGTGAGGGGTTTTGAAACACAGCCCCATGGGACATAAAACTCTGGAGGTAGGTGCCACCTGGCAGATGGACAGCTTGAACACAGACAGGGTGGGGTGGGGGGAATGGACAAAGGACCGTGACAAAGGAGGGGTGCTTCGTCGCTGGTAGGTGGGAGCCCAGAGTTCCTGTGCCAGAGACTAGGGCGCGGGTGAGGCCATTTCCACCTCTCCCACCGAAGGCCACAGGGGTCCACCCCAGGAAGCTAGGCAGCGCCACCTAGTGCAGAGCAGAGCCATTACACCAAGGCCGGCCCAAATGTGCCCTCCAAGCCTGTCACAGAGACCTGCACAAGTCCCTCCCCTGTTTAGGGTCGGGCTCCAGAGGACTTCCTGATTTCAGTCCTAGGGGAAACTGGATGAAACTTCATTCTGGTCTCATTCTGTTTGCTGGTTCATTTATTCATTATTTTTTGCTTCTGTTTTTGTTTAAAAATTTTTTTCCTTTCTTCTCTTTTTCTTGGATACAGAAAGAGAACATTTTATTTTTATTTTCTTTTTTTAATTTTTAAAAAAATGTATATTGATTTTTTTACTTTTGTTTTAATTAAACTTTTCTATGTCATTTTCTTGATTTCATTTTATTCTCTTATTATATAAAAACTTTTTAATTTTTAAATTTTTTCCTTCTTTCCCTTTTTTCTTACATCGATCAAGCTTCTTTTAACAAACTGACCAAAACACTCTTAGGATCTGGCTTCCTTTATTTGATTTTTTTGTTTTGTTTTTAATTAAAAAAATTTTTTATGTGTATTCATTTTTGAGAGATAGACAGTGAGTGGGCGAGGGGCAGAGAGAGAGAGTGAGACACAGAATCTGAAGCAAATTCGAGTCTCTGAGCTGTCAGCACAGAGCCTGACATGAGGCTCCAACCCATTAACTGGGAAATCGTGACCTGAGGTGAAGTCAGACCCTCAACTGACTGAGCCACCCAAGCGTCCCTTGTTTTAATTTCTTAGTTTTAATTTTTTTATTTCATTAACTTTTTCTTCCTTCAAGATGATGAAATGAAGGAATTCACCCCCATAAAAGAACAGGAAGAAATGACAGGGGATTAATTAACACAGATACAAGCAAGATATTTGAACTAGAATTTAGAACCACAATAATAAGTATATGAGCTGGGGTTGAAAAAAGCATAGGATCCCTTTCTGTGGAGATAAAAGACATAATCTATTCAGGACTAAATTAGAAATGCTATAACTGAGATGCAGTCTTGAATGGATGCTATGACAGCAAGGATGGACAAAGCGGAGCAGCAAATCAGTGACATAGGAGATGAAATTATGGAGACTAATGAAGGAGGAAAAGAAGAGGGAAACAAAGGCAAAAGAGCACAATACAAGACTTAGAGAACTCAGGGACTTACTAAAAAGGAATAACATCTGAATCATAGGAATCCCAGAAGGTGAAGAGAGAGAAAAAAGGGCAGAAGCTTTATGTGAACAAGTTATAGTGGAAAGCTTTCCTAATCTGGGGAAAGACACAGACATCCGAATCCAAAAGCACAGAGAACTCCCATGAGGTTCAACAAAAACCGACCATCACCAAGGCACATTATAGCCAATTCATGAAATATACAGACAAGGAAAGAATTAAGAAAGAAGCAAGGGGGGTAGTCCTTATCCTACAAGGAAAGACAGATCAGGTTCACAGCACTCCTATCCACAGAAACTTGGCAGGCCAGAAAGGAGTGGCAGGATATATTCAATGTGCTGAACTGGAAAAATATACAGCCAAGAATTCTTTATCCAGCAAGGCTGTCCTTCAAAATAGAAGGAGAGATAAAGAGTTACCCAAACAAAAACTAAAGGAGTTCTTGACCACTAAAGCAGTCCTGCAAGAAATCTTAAGGGGGACACTTTGAGCGGAGAAAAGTTGAAATAAAACAAAAAAGATGAAAAACAACAAGACTGGAAAAGACCAGGAATATCACCAGAAACACCAACTCTACAGGAAATGCAATGGCACTAAATTCATATCTTTCTGTACTCACTCTAAATGTCAATGTACTAAATGCTCCAATCAAAAGACAGAGGGTAGGGGCGCCTGGGTGGCTCAGTTGGTTAAGTGTCCGACTTTGGCTCAGGTCATGATCTTGCAGTTCATGGATTTGAACCCTGTGTCAGGCTCTGTGCTGACAACAAACTCAGAGCCTAGAGCCTGTCTTCGGATTCTGTATCTCCCCTTCTCTCTGACCCTCCCCTGCTGGCACTATCTCTCTCTGTCTCTCAAAAATAAAAATAAAAGAAAACATTAAAGATTAAAAAAAAAGGGGGGTGCCCAGGTGGCTCAGTCGGTTACACCTCTGACTTCGGCTCAGGTCAGATCTCACATTCGTGGGTCGAGCCCCACGTCACACTCTGTGCTGACAGCTAGCTCAGAGCCTGGAGCCTGCTTCTGGTTCTCTGTCTCCTTCTCTCTCTACCCCTCCCCCTCTCATGCTCTGTCTCTCTCTATATCAAAAATAAATAAAACATTAAAAAAATGTTAAAGATTTTAAAAAAAGACATAGGGTATCAGAATGGATCAGAAAATAAGAGCCATCTTATATGCTGCTCACAAGATACCCATTTTAAACCTAAAGACACTTGCGGGTTGAAAGTAAGGAGATGAGGAACCATCTGTGATGCTAATGGTCCTCAAAAGAAAGCTGGAGTAACCATACTTATATCAGACAAACTAGATTTTAAAATAAAAACTGTAACAAGAGATGAAGAAGCGTATTATATCACAATTAAGGGGTCTATCCACCAAGAAGATCTAACAATTGTAAATATTTATGCTCCCAATGTGGAAGAGCCCAAATATATAAATCAATTAATCACAAACATAAAGAAACTCATCGATAATAATACCATAATTGTAGGGAACTTCAACACCCCACTTATAGCAATGGACAGATCATGTAAGCAGAAAATCAAAAGGAAACAATGGCTTTGAATGACACACTGGACCGGATGGACTTGACAGATACATTCATAACATTTCATCCTAGAGCAGCAGAATACATATTCTCCTCAAGTGCACATAGAACTGCCGGAGTCCAGCTCCAGCAGGTCCAGGGCTCCCTGAAGGATGGACGGTGTCAGGAAAGAGGGAAGGATGAGGGAGCCACAAGTTTCTTTCTGATCACCAGGCAGGCATCTCTGCTCTGACCAGAGTCAGCTTTATTTATGGTAAGAAATGTATGGGGTCAGCACGGAAGTGGCATTTGCCTTAGACAATGATTTCTTTGGCATGTAAAAATTTCCCAGAACATAGATCGGTAGACGACATGGGTAATCTTTATCAATAGTGATTGATGTAAGTGATTTAGATGCTTATCATATGAGGGGGAAGGTATCTTTAGCATTTAAATACAAGACAATGTTTTTAGCATAGCAAAGGCAAGAGTTAGTTCTTTGTGAGCAGGGGTCAATAGCCTGTTTTCTTGAGGGGAAGTAAAACAGGTTTTTCAGGAAATGTAATATTTGCTCCCATAATCACAAAAGAAGAAATTCCTATAAGTTCCTTCAAAGGGTGCAATTAGCATAGTTTAGAATAAGGGGACGAGTCACTCCCAATACCAATCAGCAAGGTGCCTTGGGGGGTCGGTGCTCAAAATATAATTGAGTGGGGGGTAGACATCGGTCAGCATCTGACGACGGGAGGCCTTGCAAAAGCTGCCTTAACCTCACAACAAGTATTCTCAACTTAGTGAGTTCAGAAATGGCTCCCAACATGGAACATTCTCCACAACAGATCACATATTGGGATACAAATCAGCCCTCAACAAGTACAAAAAGATCAAGATCATATCTTGTATATTTTCAGACCACGATGCTATGAAACTCGAAATCAACCACGAGAAAAAATTTGGAAAGACCATGAATACTTGGAGATTAAAGAACATCCTACCAAAGAATGAATGGGTTAACCAAGAACTTAAAGAGGAAATTAAAAAGTACAACGGAAGCCAAGGAAACAATGAAACAATGGTTTTGAATGACACAGCCCAACACCGCTGGAACACAGCAAAGGTAGTCATAAGAGGGAAGTATATAGCAATCCAGGCCTTCCTAAAGAAGAAAGAAAGGTCTCAGATACACAATCTACCCTTATACCTTAAAGAACTGGATAAGGAACAGCAGATAAAGCCCCAAACCTGCAGAAGAAAGGAAGTAAGAAAGGTTAAAGCAGAAATCAATATAAAAATAAAAACCAGTAAATTTGAAAGAATTAACAAAATTGATAAAACCCTACCCAGATTGATCAACAGCAAAAGGAAAAGGACCCAAATAAATAAAATCACAAATGAAAGAGGAGTGATCACAACCAGCACTGCAGAAATACAAACAATAATAAGAGAACGTCATGAGCAATTATATGCCAACAAACTGGGCAATCTGGAAGACATGGACAAATTCCTAGAAATATATAAACTACAAAAATTGAAACAGGAAGAAACAGAAAATTTGAACAGACCCACACCCAGTAAAGAAATTGAATTAGTAGTCAAAAATCTCCCAACAAACAAGAGTCCAGGGCCGGATGGCTTTCCAGGAGAATTCTACCAAACAAAAGAAGGGTTAACACCTATTCTTTTGAAGCGGTTCCAAAAAATAGAAATGGCAGAAAAACTTCCAAACTCATTCTACCAGGCCAGCATTACCTTGATTCCGAAACCAGACAAAGACCCCACTAAAAAAGAGAACTACAGACCAATTTCCCTGATGAACATGGATGCAAAAATTCTCAACAAGGTATTAGCAGACTGGATCCAATGATACATTAATAGAATTATTCACCACGATCAAGTAGGATTTATTCCTGGATTGCAGGGCTGGTTCAACATCTGCAAATCAATGAGTGTGATCCATCACATTAATAAAAGAAAGGATAAAAACCACATGATCCTCTCAATAGATGCAGAAAAAGCACTTGACAAAATACAGCGTTCTTTCTTGATAAAAACCCTCAAGAAAGTAGGAGTGGAAGGGTCATTCCTCAAGATCATAAAGGCCATTGTGAAAGATCCAGCTCTAATATCATCCTCAATGGGCAAACACTGAGAGCTTTCCGCCTAAGGCCAGGACTATCTACTCTCACCACTGTTATTCAACATGGTGTTGGAAGTCCTAGCCTCAGCAATCAGATGACACAAAGAAACAAAAGGCATCCAGATCAGCCATGAGGAAGTCAAACTTTCACTCTTTACAGATGACATGATACTATATGTGAAAAACCCAGAAGACTCCACCAAAAAAACTGCTAGAACTGATCCATGAATTCTGCAAAGTCACAGGATATAAAATCAATGTACAGAAATTGGTTGAATTTCTATACACTGATAATGAAACAGCAAAAAGAGAAATCAAGGAATTGACCCCTTTACAATCGCACCAAAACCCATAAAATACCTAGCAATAAACCTAAGCAAAGCGGTGAGAAATCTATACACTGAAAGCTATAGAAAACTTACAAAGAAATTGAAGAGGAGACAAAAAAAGGGGAAAACATTCCACACTCGTGGATTAGAAGAACAAATATTGTTAAAATGTTGATACTAGCCAAAGCAAACTACATATTCAGTGCAGTCCCTATCAAAATAACACCAGCATTCTCACAGAGCTAGAACAAACAATCCTAAAATTTTCACGGAACCAGAAAAGACCCTGAATAGACAAAGCAATCCTAAAAAAGAAAACCAAAGAGAGAGGCATCACAATCCCAGACTTCCAGCTGTGTTACAAAGCTGTCGTCATCAAGATAGTAGGGTACTGGCACAAAAACAGACACTCGGATCAATGGAACAGAAGAGAGAACCCAGAAATGGACCCACAAATATATGGCCAACTAATCTTTGACATGCAGAAAGTAGTATTCAATGGAAAAAAGCAAATGGTGTTGGGAAAACTGGACAGCAACATGCAGAAAAATGAACTTGGACCACTTTCTCACACCATATACAAAAATAAACTCAAAATAGATGAAAGACCTAAACGTAAGACAGGAAGCCATCAAAATCCTAGAAGAGGAAGCAGACAACAATGTCTTTGACCTTGGAGGCAGCAATTTCTTACTTCACGTGTTTCCAGAGGCAAGAGAAACAAAAGCAAAAATGAACTATCAGGACCTCATCAAGATAAAAAATTTCTGCACAGTGAAGGAAACAATCAATAAAACTAAAAGGCAACCAGTGGAACAGGAGAAGATATTTGCAAATTTCATATCAGATAAAGGGTTAGTATCCAAAATCTATAAAGAACTTATCAAACTCAACACCCGAAAAACAAATAATCCAGTGAAGAAATGGGCAGAAGACACTTTTCCAATGAAGACATCCAGATGGCCAACAGACACGTGAAAAGATGCTCAACATCACTCATCACCAGGGAAACACAAATCAAAACCACAACGAGATACCACCTCACACCCGTCAGAATGGCCAACATGAACAACCCAGGCAACAACAGATGTTGGCGAGGATGCAGAGAGAGAGGATCTTTTTTTCACTGCTGGTGGGATTGCAAACTGGTGCCACCACTCTGGAGAAGAGTATGGAGTTTCCTCAAAAAATTAAAAATAGAACTACCTTACAACCAACCCAGCAATAACACTACTAAGAATTTATCCAAAGGACACACAAATACTGATTCACAGCTATTAGCAATAGCCAAAGTACAGAAAGAGCCCAAATGTCCAACAACTGATGAATGGATAAAGAAGATGTGACATGTATATGTATATATATATATATATATATATATATATATATATATATATGCAGTGTAATATACAATCATATATATTGTATATATACTTGGCAATCAAAAAGAATGAAATCTTGCCATTTGCAACAACATGGATGAAACTAGAGTGTATTATGCTAAGCGAAATAAATCAGTCAGAGAAAGGCAAATACCATTTGCTCACTCATATGTGGAATTTAAGATACAAAGCAGATGAAGATAAAGGAAGAGAAGCAAAAATAAGATAAAAACAGAGAGAGAGACAAACCATAAGAGACTCTTGAATACAGAGAACAAACTGAGGGTTGCTGGAGGGGCCGGGGGTGGGGGGATGGGCTAAATGGGGGAGGGGCAGTAAGGAGGACACTTGTTGGGATGAGCGCTGGGTGTTACATGTAGGGGAGGAATCGCTGGATTCTATTCCTGAAATCATTATTACACTACATGTTAACTAACTTGGATTTAGATTTTTAAAAATTGAATATAAAAAAAAGATTTCAAACCATTTCAAAAGACAAAAAACAGTCTGGAGAGACTGAACACGCATCAGAACCAGAGTCAGCTACGACAAAGACGTTGGAATTATCAGCCTGACTAACACGCCGAGCGAGTTAGTGGAAAAGGCAGACAACAGACGGTAACAAATGGATAACGGAAGCCGAGAGATGGACATTTTGAGGAAGAATCAAAATGAAATGCTAGAGATCAAAACCACTGTCACAGAAATAGAGGCTACCTTTCAGGGGCTCACTAGTAACCTAAACATGGCTGAGGAAAGAATCTCTGAGCTTGAAGACATGACACTAGAAACTTCCAAAATGGAAGAACAAAGAGAAAAACAGATTGAGAGAGGGGGAAAGAAAGTACAGCATTTCCCAGAACTGTGTGACAATAACAAAAAGCATAACATACATGTAATAGGAAAACCAGAAGGAAAAGGGAAAAGGAATCGAAGCAATATTTAAAGCAGTGATGACTGAGATTCCCCCCAAATTAACATCAGACACAAATCACAGACCCAGGAATCCCAGTAAAAAGCTTGGTGGTTGCCAAGGGTTTGGGGTAGACCACAGAGGATTTTTAGGGCAGAGAAATTATTCTTTATGATATTACAAAGGTGGGTACATGTTACTATGTCATTTGTTAAAACACAGAATGTAGAACACCGGGTGTGAACGCTAGTGCAACTGCAGGCTCCGGGTGAAGGCGATGATACATCGGTGTCGATTTACCGATTTTAACAAATGTGCCGCTCCGGTGAGGGATGTGGAGCGTGCGTTTGCGGACAGAGGGGTATACGGGAGCCTGTGTGTTTCTTGCTCAGTTTTGCTGTGAATCGTTCTAGGAAATAAAGTTTGTTCATTTAAAAAATTAGATGCACAGCAAAGGATTATTACTGTGAATATTCAGAATTCCTGCAAGCCAACAAGACCGAAGACAAAGAGCACAAGAGACAACCATGCCGCTCCCCCTGCACAGAAAAGACCCGACGAGAAGCCTGGGGAGCCGATAACCAAATGACACTGCTCAGCCTCAACCACCCTGATAAAACAGACGTTAAAACAGTTGGAAGACAAGGTGTGGGTATTTTCTCAATAAACTGGGGCTTGATCAGAAAGAAAAAAAAAAAACAGTTGGAAGACAATGTTACATGCCCACGTGTTAGTTTCCTGGTCAGACCAGCATAACGAGTCCCACAGACTCAGGAGTTTAGAAACCAGATATCCACGGGCGCCTGGGGGGCTCAGTCAGTTAAGCATCTGACTTTGACTCATGTCGGCTCAGGTCAAGATCTCGCGGTTCGTGAGTCTGAGCCCCGTGTCGGGCTCTGTGCTGACAGCTCGGAGCCTGGAGCTGCTTCGGATTCTGTGTCTCCCTCTCTCTCTGCCCCTCCCCTGCTCACTCTCTATCTCTCAAAAATAAAGAAATGTTTTAAAAAATGCAAAGAAACCAGATAGTCCTTCTGCCACAGTTCTGGAGGTCCGAAATCTGAAATCCAGCTGTGACAGGACCGCACTCTGCACCCTCTCTAGGGGAGGGTCCTCCCTTACCTCTTCCAACTTCTGGGGCACTCCTTGGCTCATGGCTGCATCTCCCCAATCTCTGCCTCATATTCATACGCCCCCTCTTCTTCTATCTCAAATCTCTTTCTTTCTCTCATGGGGACGTGTCGTTGGGTTTAGGACTGCCTCGGACAGTCCACGATGGTCTTCTCCTGAGACCCTTAACTAAATTAGTAAAGACCCCTTTCATGGCAATGAGAGGGAATGACATATGGCTATTCGTAGGAAAGTGGATGGACCTCGAGGGTGTCATGCTAAGCGAAATAAGGCAGGCAGAGAAGGACAGATACCATATGTTTGCACTCATAGGTCTAACAGGAGAACAGGAGAGACCTAATGGAGGACCAGGGGGAGCGGAGGAGGGAGAGAGAGTTGGGGAGAGAGAGGGATGCAAAACTTGAGAGACTATTGAATGCTGAAAATGAACCGAGGGCTGAAGGGGGAGGGGGAAGGGGGAAAAGAGGTGGTGGTGATGGAGGAGGGCACTTGTGGGGAAGAGCACTGGGTGTTGTATGGAAACCAATGTGACAATAAAATATTACGGAAAAAAAAAGACCCCTTTTCCACATAAGTTCACATTCACGGACTCCCAAGGTCAGGGCGTGGACATATCATTGTTGAGGGGGGCGGGCACCATTCAACCCACTGCACTCATTGGCAAAGAGCAAAAAGCCCGGCCATACCAACTGTTGGAGAGGACACGGCGCAAGGACCTTGCGTGCAATGTTGGGGGGAATTTCTATCAGTCCATCTCTTTGGGGACAACAGCCAGGCCGTGTGTAGAAGAACCTGTGGAAGCTGGAAACGCACATGCCATCTACATGCCTTACTCCCCGACACACACCCAGAGAAAGGTCACGAAGAGGCCCAGCCGGTGCCACTCACAGCAATGTCTGTAACCGCCAAAACGGGAGCCGTCTCTAAACGTCCACCCTATGATTTGGGAAGGATGCAATTCAGTCCACAGGAGTCTGTCAGATCTCTATCTGGGCCACACCTCAGGAGCCTTCACCAGAGAAGGTCCCGGGAGGAAATCCATCCCTCATCCTCCACCCCCGACCCTGCAAACCCTCACCCCCCATCCACGCGCGCTGTCCCTTCCTCCTTCCGCCCCTGGGTCATCCCTGGGTCTCCCCACTCTCACCCCATCCCACCCCTCAGCCATCACACAGTCTTGGTCTCCCCGTAGCAGCAGAACTCTTTGAAAGAATCACCTAGGGAGGTGGCTATCAACCGGGGGGTGATGTCATCCCTCAGTGGACGCACCCGCTCCAAGGTGCTCCTGCCCTGTCCCCCGCCTTCCCCCTGCTCTGTCTCGCTGACGCAAAGCCACCTTGAGCCGCTGCCTGTCCTCAGGGGTCTACGCTCGCGTCCGCCTGCCTGGAGCGGGCTCTCTGCCCTCCCAGCTGCAGGCGTCCGAGTGCCCGGCTCATCTCACCGCCGGGGTCGGCGCAGACGCGGCTTCGTCAGACAGGTGCCCTGGCCGGCACGGCCTCGCTCTGCCCGGCACTGGCCTGGCGGGCATCCCTCCCCCACCCTGAGACTACCGCCCTGCGCACGGCCAGTGCGAAGCCAGGTCCCATGGGCAGCTCTGGCCTTAAGTGCTCAGCAAATATGTCTTGACGGTTTGAATACATATTCCTGGGAGTCACGGTCCATTATTTTCCCAGGATGACAAAGCAGGTGGGTGATAATGGCTCCCAAAGATGTGTCCGCCTCTTAACCTTATGTGAGTGAGGGCTGACTTAAAAAAGCAAAGTGGCTTTGAGGGCACCTGGGGGGCTCAGTCAGTTAAGCATCCAACTCTTAATTTCAGCTCAGGTCATGATCTCACAGTTCAGGGGATCAAGCCTCCCGACGGGCTCTGTGCTGACAGCTTGGATCCTGCCTGGGATTCTCATTCTCTCTCTGCCCCTCCCCCCTCCAAAAATAAGTACATAAACTTAAAAAATATCTCTGCGTAAGTGATTGAGATAAGGATCTTGAGAGGAGGAGGCCATCCTGGAATGTAAGAGAGAGGCAGGGGGAGATTCAACACTGACAAGACCCCGTGAAGACGGGAGCAGGGGTAGGAGGTCCGTGGCCACAAGCCCAGGGATGCGGGCAGCCACAGAGGCCGGGCGAGGAGGGGAAGGACTCCTTCTAGAACCCTGGGGGGGGGGGGCGGGGGGGCGGGGAGCGTGGCCCTGATTTTGGCCTCCTGGCCTCCGG
Source organism: Helogale parvula (assembly GCA_004023845.1). Classification (NCBI taxonomy): domain Eukaryota; kingdom Metazoa; phylum Chordata; class Mammalia; order Carnivora; family Herpestidae; genus Helogale; species Helogale parvula. The sequence continues at coordinate 7,136 of PJEM01010603.1, read as the reverse complement.
ACGGTGAGACAATAAATTTCTGTTGTCCACAGCCACCGTGTTTGTGGCCGTTTGTTAGAGCAGCCGCGGGACACTGATCACACGGGGCGGCAAAGGTGTCTTACAAAGGCTTCGTTTTACATTTTAACACCTGCTGTTGGGGTGGAGAGTATTTTCATTTTCTTATGAACTGTTCAGGCTTCATGGTTCAGGAGTGTTTGATTTTGTTTTCAATTAATTAAACAGCTTCATGAAGGTGCACGTCACCCACCGGAAGGCATGATCCAGTGGTTTGGGGTCAGTGGCGTCCTCGGCCGCCACGCGCCTCCTCGGCCGCCACGCGCCCCCTCCGCTCTGCAGCGGGCCTCGCCAGCCTGCAGGTGCCCTTCCTGGGGTCATAACAGCACTGACGTCCGAGGCTCGGGCCCGGACTCGGGGCTGAGGTTCGTGGCAGGCTGTGGCCCCTGCTTGGCCGACTCCGGTCCCAGCCTGGGGATGATCTCGGGGTCCACACGCTCTCCACAGCCCTCGGCAGTGGGTGGTCTTGGTCTAAGGGCCAGACTCAGGGGCGGCGGAGGGACAAGGGTCTGGTGACAGGGCTCTCGCTCGTTCTACTGCTGCCCGGCACGTAGTATGTGCTCAAGACATCCTCGAGGAAGTGTTAGCAGCCAACCCTCAGGAGCACTGATTCTGTGCCAGCAGCTGTGACCTGTCTCGTCTAGTCTTGCATCTTCCCAGGTGATCCTCTCAAGGACCATGACAAGCACTACTGGGACCTGGAGAGGCTCAGAGAGGTTAAGTGACTTACCCAGGGCCCCACAGTGAATGAGAGAATAAATGAACAAAATGAACTACAGGTAATCTCGCCCCCCCCCCCCGCCGCCCCCAGTCCAGGCTCTCTCTGCTCACAGCCCCTTCCCCTGCCCTGAGGATGCCAGTCAGACACTTCAGGAGAGGGGAGATAAAGGACCCCTATGGCATGGGGATCGAGAGGGTCGTGGACATGATGACTTGGTGCAGGGACCTGGGTGGGCCATAAAACCTTGCTGGCTGAGGGCTTCCTGGAGGAGACAGCATTCCCAGACAGGTCCCACTGATATTTTTAGCCTGTGACCCCCCCCCCACCGCCCGGAGATTTTTCTCCTTGTCTCACAACTCCCTGCCAGCCTCTGCCAACACATCAGAGCAGCCTGGAGTTGCCAGACTTGTTTTCTAAACAACTGCAGCCAACTCCCAGCCCAACCTGGGGAGGGGTGTAGATCTGTGAATCAGGAGGCAGCTTCTGCTAGGTGTTCCCCGGAGCCACTCCACTGCCGGGCTTGGCCACGGGAGTCTGGTCGACGGCGACAGGCTGCTGGGGCTCCTGGAGGACTGGCAGACAGCAGAAGCAGGGGTGAGGCTGGACCTCAGAGGAGAGCCCGCACATCTGGAGGCAAAATGTCAGGCAAAGAGGGCAAAGGCACGGCAAAGGATCCAGAGTCGGAGCCCACCCTGGGGTACGTGGGGCCCTGGGGTCGGGAGCCGGCAGCACGGGGGAGTGAAATGTGGGGCCACAGGGCGGGGGGCCGGGGGGCCGGAGCTGGCTCAGCGCAGGCAGGTGACGCTGTCCTGCTCTGGCTGAGCCTTCTGACTGGATCTCGCTCTTCTCCTGGGACAGGCAGGCTCCCGGGAAAACCCTCAGAGGAGAGGAACCCTCCCTCCTGGTCTGTGCTGGCCTGACCCCGGGACGGGAGGGGTGAGGGACAGATCCCATCCTCCGTGGAGGAGCTCCCAGGCTCAGGGTGGGGGGGCGGGGGGGAGGTGGACTAACTGGGACCAGCCTGGTGTCGCCAGGGCTGTGGGAGAGGAAAAGGGGGAGCTTCTTGGGAGGCAAGGCCAGAGCTGTCTTTGACTTATGGGTGTAAAAGCGACACTTACTGACGTTTCTTTCTGCTTCTGGAAGTATTACAATCTTACTATGGAATGATGCAGAGAGATGCTAGAAGTCAGTAAAAAAAAAAAAAGCGCAGAGTGCACCTTGGGGCAGGGTCTCAGTGCTGGTGGGGTGAGGGGCCGGGAGTCACACAGACGAGACTGAAGCCACCATCCAGCAGCCACAATGACCGCAAATCAGGTCACCTCCCGGAGCCCCGGGTTCCTCATCCTCCAGTGGGGCAATAATCAAACACTCGAGGCTCAAAGGAGATGATAGGCGCCAACCACTCAGCTCCAGACACCAGCTGCGTCTTATTTCTCAAAACCTGGGCGAACGCCCATCCCTCTGTGCAGAACACGTGCCCCCGAGAGCCCCTGCCCCCCGCCCCTGCCCCGCTGCAGCAGGATCCCGCTGCGGGGGGGGGGGGGTCTCCAGCTGGCCCCTCAGAGCCTGCGGCACACCGTTCATGTTTGCCAATTGTTTTCAGTGTCATTGTTCTTCTGTGTTTCATTTTTTTTAATGTTTATTTTTGAGAGAGAGAAAGAGACAGAGCCCGAGCAAGAGAGGGGCAGAGAGAGAGGGAGTCACAGGATTCGAAGCAGGCTCCAGGCTCTGAGCTGTCAGCACAGAGCCCGACGTGGGGCTCGAACTCACAAACCATGAGATCAAGACCTGAGCCGAAGTCGGACACTCCACCGACGGAGCCACCCAGGTGCCCCTGGTCTTCCATGATTAGACTGGAAGGTCCGGTCTGCTGTGGTCACTATGTGGCCTGGACCAGGCCAAAGCCTGCCCGATAGGCAGCCGAAGGTCCTCGTCAGCAAGCCCGGGGCCGGGCCGGGTCCCCCACAGCAGGAAGGCAAGGCAAGGGGGCACCTTGAGTGAGAACCAGGAACTAGCCGGCCAGCTCCGGGCCCCCCGTGGCCTTGCTGCTGGGCTCAGCCCCCACCCAGCTGCCTCCTCACTTACTGCGCAGCAGTGCGGATGGGCTGGGGATTTGGCCACGGATAGGCCGAGTCTGAGATTGTCCCCAGGCCCTCCAGGGGTGCACACGGGGACACAGACAATGACACCTGAGAAGAGCAGGGAGCCCCTGCCCCGCCCGCCTCACCTGAAAAGGTACAACTGGGCTGGTGCCAGGACCTTGGGGTGGACCTCAGGGCACCTGGGTGACGTAACTGCTCCCAGACGCCTCCACTCTGGGCCTTGAGTCAGGGCTGAGGCTTTTGACCCTAGAGAAGTACTAGGGAGCCATGGACAAAGTTAGAGCAGGCTGATGGGACCAGGAGCTGTCTGAACGCCAGGCAGGGAAAGCCGGGCGAGGGAGGGTGATGTTGACATCTCAGGCGGAGCTCTGGGGCAGCCCTTCGGGGCTCCAGGCGGACTCCGGGCAGTGCCGTGGTCCACTCAGGCCGCGCTCCTCCAGGAAGTGCTCAAAAGGAAACGGGCCTCTGCGGTCTAGGGCAGCAGGCTAGGTGGGACACAGTCCCCCCCACTGCCCCGGGCCTGGCTGTAGGAGGGCATGACCTGGGCCCCCATCCAGGCTGTGACAAGGACACGTCTTCTACTGAGCAGCTACCGTGGGCTGTATGGCTGGGCCCTGTGGTAAGGAGCCCCCGCGCCCACAGAAGGAAGTGGACAGTTCAGGAGTGACGGCCTCACCTCTACCGGGAGGGAGGCGCCTGCAGCCCTGCCTGGGAGCCGGTACAGCGAAGCGTCTGCTCCTATCTCCCCGAATCTCTCCGCTGGGACCGCCCACTGAGCTGGGCACTGGGTGCTTTCCTCATGCTATGGCTTCTGAGAACACTAAGCCCGGCCCCAGGCCTGCGCTGTGTGTCCCACAGAGCAGTGCTGTTCCCACTTCCCAGATGAGGAGACTGAGGCTCAGAGAGAAGGGCTGCCTGACCTGAGGTCCTGGGAGTGGTGGAGGCGCGGAGGGGCCCACCGGCCTGCAGGTGCCCAGGGGAGACGCTGTGCCGAGTCTCCTCCACGGCCAACTCTGAGGGCCTGGGCTGGAGCCTGTGAGGTACTGCAGCCCAACACCACACAGACAGAGATACACACAGACACAGAGACACACAGACAGAGACACACACACGGACAAAGACACAGAAACCCACGGAGATGCACAGGATTCGTATGATCTTGCAGCCTCTGGCTTGGGGCGCCCAGAACCCCCTTTTGCTCTAGGTCCAGGGAGTCCACCGCCTCTGCTGGGCCCCTTCTCCCTGGCCCCTGCACCACCCCCCCTACCATCAGCTCGCCGGGGCTCCCTTGGGCCGTCTGGCTACAGCCCAGAGGGATTCGAGGCCCCAGGCTCTCAGCTCGGCCAGCCTGGCCCTCCAGCCCTGCCTTTCCGAGGATGCTCGCCCACCAGGAGGCTCCTCTGCTGCTTGCTCTGAGACCCTCCTTCCAGGACCACCAGAGCAGCTGAGGAGCCCTCCTTACACCGCGGATACCTGTGGCTTCCCTGGCCTCGCTTCCCCCAGGAGCCCCTGCAAAAGTTCGGTTAAGAACCCTCGGAGTCCCGGGTGTAGGCCCAGAGGGGGCCCTCCGTGTCACCCGTTGAGTCCCTGCTTCTCAGTTTTGCTTGTGGCCCGGTGCCGGGGCTGGAGGGGAACCAGGCACGCGTGTGTGGGCGGCGCAGACGTCAGACGTGCGCAGGGGCAGCCCTGGCCCTGGGGTTACACGTGAGTCCCTGCAGGGGTGACAGTGAGCCCTGATGGGTGCGGCCGGGGCTGCCCGTGGGGGTGGGGAGCCCCGCCCACGCCGCCCCCTCCCTGCAGGATGGACCCCTTCGCGGACACGCTGCGGCGGCTGCGGGAGACCTTCCGCGCGGGGCGGACACGGCCGGCGGAGTTCCGGGCCGCGCAGCTCCGGGGCCTGGGCCGCTTCCTGGAGGACCACAGGGAGCTTCTGCAGGAAGCACTGGCGCAGGACCTGCACAAGGTGGGGGGCGGGGCGCAGGGAGGGGCTAGCTGGGGCCCCAACTCATTCCTGTTTGTTCCGCAGACCCCTCCAGGGGCATACAGTGTGGGATAGGCACTCCACAACATTAACACACCCAAACCTGTGAGGCATGGCCCCCATGTCACGGATGGGGAAACTGAGGTGCATGGGGGTTAAGACAGCCGGGAAGTGGCAGAGCGGGCAGCTGGAGCCCGGGCCACCTGTCCCGGGGGCCCAGGCTCCTGGCCACTCACAGTGCAGTTCCTCAGGGACTCTCTCCATATCCTGGGGTGAGGACTCTTGGGGACCCCAAGCGCTAGATCCCCTCCCCGCCCCGCCCCAGCCCGACCCCTGAACTCTGTCTCCACTGCAGTCAGCCTTCGAAGCAGACGTTTCCGAACTCATCATGTGCCAGAACGAGGTCGACCTGGCGCTCGGGAACTTGACCACCTGGATGAAGGACGAGCCTGTGGCCAAGAACCTGGTGAGCCAGCTGGCCGGGGGCGGGGCGGGGGGCTGGGCGGGGGGCTTGCCCAGCGGCTGCTCCGGCACAAGGGACGATGCTCTTGGGACCTCTGTCCCCCCCTGAGGACTTCACCGCCCAGGCAGCTTGAGGATGGGGGGGCGTGGCCTCGGGGTGCTCCCGGCAGCGCCTCACTGTGCCTCCCACACGACAGTTCACGAGACTGGGCTCCGCCTTCATCCGCAAGCAGCCCTTCGGCCTGGTGCTAATCATCGCCCCCTGGAACTACCCCGTGAACCTGACCCTGGTGCCCCTGGTGGGGGCCCTTGCCGCAGGTGAGGAGAGAGTCCTGAGCCCTCTGCCCCCCCAGCCCCATAGCCCTTTCATAAGGGGGTCCCCAGAATTCTGTTTATGTCATGTCCCCAGCCTCTGGCCTGTTCCTTGCATCTTTGCCCCTGGTGGGCGTGGGGCCACTGGCTTCTCCCCACGTCTCCCCCCTCTGTCCCTGCAGGGAACTGTGTGGTGCTGAAGCCATCAGAAATAAGCAAGGGCACAGAGAAGGTCCTGGCTGAGGTCTTGCCCCAGTACCTGGACCAGGTGAGGATGGCCCCACCACATCAGCACTCGGTGCCCCCCACCCCTGCCTCAGCCAGCTGGGGGGGGTGGCCACCCGTCCCAGGGCTGCAGTAGCACACCTGTCCCGCCCCACAGAGCTGCTTTGCCGTGGTGCTGGGCGGGCCCCAGGAGACGGGGCAGCTGCTGGAGCACAAGTTCGACTACATCTTCTTCACGGGTGAGGGGGGCCTCGACCAGTGTCCTGGGGGGAGGCCGTGGAGGGAGGAGGCGGTGGCCAGCAAGGGGACCATCCAAGGAGGCAGTCACCCCCTGGGCCTTGGAAGGTGGAACGTTGGGGCAGCAAGTCGGGGGCATCTCCCAGCAGACAAGGTACAAATGGGCCAGGAGAGGGGGTGCCTGGACCCTCGTCAACTCCCGTGTCTCCAGGGAGCCCCCGGGTGGGCAGGATCGTCATGTCCGCCGCCGCCAAGCACCTGACGCCCGTCACGCTGGAGCTGGGGGGCAAGAACCCCTGCTACGTGGACGACGACTGCGACGCCCAGACCGTGGCCAACCGCGTGGCCTGGTTCCGCTACTTCAACAGCGGCCAGACCTGCGTGGCCCCCGACTACGTCCTGTGCAGCCCCGCCACGCAGGAGCGGCTGCTGCCCGCCCTGCAGCGCGCCATCACCCGCTTCTACGGCGAGGACCCCCGGGGCTCCCCGAGCCTGGGCCGCATCGTCAGCCAGAAGCACTTCCAGCGGCTCCGAGGCCTGCTGGGCTGCGGCCGCGTGGCCATCGGCGGCCAGAGCGACGAGAGCGAGCGCTACATCGGTGAGCCTGCCCTCCCGCCACCAGCCCCCGGGAAGGCCCGGCCGTGACGCGGCCCTGCCTGGGCCCCGAGTCTGGGCCGCGAGGCCCCAGCCTGGACCCCGGCTCCGGGAAGACCGTTCGGAGAAGCTGGCGCTCCACCTCAGCCCCGGCCAGCCTGGAGAACCCCTCGCCGTCCTTCCTGGGGGCTGTGGGGACGCCGTCTTGCCCAGAAGGTCCCCGAGCCCTGCCCGAGGCCCCCCTCCCCAGGGCTGAGCCTCCCCCTGTGCCCGCAGCCCCCACGGTGCTGGTGGACGTGGAGGAGACGGAGCCGGTGATGCAGGAGGAGATCTTCGGACCCATCCTGCCCATCGTGACCGTGAGGGGCCTGGACGAGGCCATCGACTTCATCAACCGCCGGGAGAAGCCCCTGGCCCTGTACGCCTTCTCCAACGACAAACAGGT
>PJEM01010602.1:0-60228 GCA_004023845.1 Helogale parvula | reverse complement strand
CACAGTCAATGATGTTTTCAGACAATGTCAACAAGAAGTATAGTTCACGTATGGCAACTCAATGTTGGAGGACCAAACATTCAACTTCTAAAGTAGCTGCACTCCAGTTTGTTGATGATTGTATTCTTATTTAGGAGGAAAGAGGAAAATACACTCAAGGGGCAGAATTAAGAATTATTTCCCCATGGCATCAGAGGAACTGATAATAATGATGGGCTATGAATTTTTATCAGCGCTTGGGATTAACCAAAAACTGGCAATATAGTCCAGAAAATGGGCTTCAAGTGACTGAAGGCTAAAAGCAACACTATGTTATAGAAAACCTTGTGCACTTTGAGAGGAAAATCAAAGTGGAGTATGTCAATGTTCACTAAAAACTCTCTTCCTTGATAGTATGTTTAATATTTATGAGGACACGTTGTCTCTGTGGTATTTTTACCAACAACTCATAACCACAATATAAACATCAAAGAAAACCAAGTTTAAGTAAATTATAAATAATACTTGGCCACTATTCTATGAAACTGTTATTAATTAAGGCCATGATAAAGGCCAGACTGAGAAACTATCACATATCCAAGGAAAATAATATGTGACAAATAAATGCAGTGTTACCCTGGAACAGAAAAAGACAATCGTGGAAAAACTTGCAAAATACAAATAAAATCTGGAGTTCAATTAATAGTAATGTACCAATGTCAATCTCTTAGTTTGATAAATGTGCCATAGTTCTGGTAGATGTTAATATTAGGGAAAAGTGGCTAGAGGGTGGGCAGAAATTATATATATACATATGTATTCAGGAACTCACTATACTATCCCCACAACTTTTCTTTAAAACTAAAGTTATGCTCTGGAAGTTGGCCGAGAGGATGATGAAGTATGAGAATCCTCCTTGCTTCCTCCCATGGATACAACTAGAGACCATTCACATCAGCATATGCAATCCAGAAAGTGATCTGAACACTAGAGGAAGAAACTCCGCAACTAAAGGTAGAGAAGAAGTCACATTAAAGAAGGCAGTAAGAGCAAAGATGTGGCCTGTGAACAAATGGATCATGGCCATCCAGAGTGGAGAGGGAGATGGTGGCACAGAGAAGGACAGGAAATAGACTTTTTTATCAGGGAGCCCTAAAAATTCCCCATAATATTTGCCTTTGAAAGCAAATTTCATGAGTTTTTAAAACGAGTGGGACTTAAAACTTGGAATTTTTATAAATTGATGGGCTTGGGTCTAGGAGAGCCAGGAGGGCAGTAGCAAAGTCTCCAACCTTAAAGGGACAGAACGGCAAACAGCCTGTGCAGATACAGCATAGAACAAGCAGTTTTTTTTAAAAAATATAACTTATTGTAAAATTGGCTAACATCCAGTGTGTATAGTGTGCTCTTGGTTTTGGGGGTAGAAGAACTGGCAGTTTGAAAAACAACAGGGGCGGACGGGAAGAAGAGTAATTTCCTCATTTAGAGTGTTGTCCAGAGAGACAGGGATCACTGGGAGACTCCTCCAGGAACAAAGGACTGGCAGGCACCATTTCCCTCCCCAGCCCCCAGCATAAACAACAGCCACTGCTGCCACTCATTACCTCACTTGCTTACACCAATGCCACCCCACCCCCCATCCCAACCCAGTTGTGCTTTGGGAGGATCTGCGTTTCCTATGCACACTCAGCTTAGACCCAGCACTGTGGACTCTGTCCTCCAAGAAGGCTGGCGCAAAGCCTACCAACACATCTCCCAACCCACGCGTTTTCTGGGACCTCAGGTCCACTGGTGGCAGGGGAAGATCTCATTTCCCAAGTAGAACACCACACACCTTGTTAAAACATGCCTCATCCATGGTGGGGACCAAACACTACACAGAATAGGCAAACAGAGCCTCTGCAGACAATCAGACTAAAGGAATAAGAGGCCAAGACTCAACAGCAGTACTCTTCCTGAAGTGCCAGGCCCTGGGGAACAGAAACCCTGCAGTGCAGGGTTCTACAAGACCTCTTCTTCTTAAGGCTACTATCGTTAAGAATAAGAGAAGTAACTAACTTTCCGAACACACAGAAACAGATACAGAGAGAAAAAAATGAGACAGAAAATATGTTGCAAATGAAAGAACATGACCACACCTTAGCAAGACACCCAGGTGAAATGCATATAAGATAATAAGCCTGATAGAGAATTTAAAGTAATCATCATTAAAAATGCTCATTGGACTTGAGAAAAGGATGGACGACATCAGTGAGACTCTTAACAGAGATAAAAAAGAACCAGTCAGAGATTACAAACACAAAAAATGAATTAAAAATACCTTTGATGGAATAAATAATAGAAAATATGAACAAGGGAAATGAATTAATGACTTAGAAGACAGAGTAATGGAAAGTAACCAGGATGAACAAAGGAGATGAAAGAAAAGTAAGCAAATCAGAATAGTCTTAAAGAACTCAGTGACTCCATCAACTATAATAACATTGGCATTATCAGGATCTCAGAAGAAGAGGGAGAAAAAGGAGCTGAAAATGTATTTGAGGAAATAATAGCTAAAAACTTCCTGAATCTGTGTAAGGAAACAAATATCCAGATGTAGAAGGCAAATATTCCCCCTCCCAAATTCAACCCAAGGAGGTCCACACCAAGACACATAGTAATGAAAATGGCAGAAAGTAGTGATCAAAATTTTAAAAGCAGAAAGAGAAAAGAAGGGAAACCCCATAAGACTATCAGTGGATTTTCAGCAGGAACTTTGACCAGAAGGGAATGGCATGAGATATTCAAAGTGCAGAATGGAAAAAATAGTCAAGAATATTCTATCCAACAAGGCTATCATACAGAATAGAAAGACAGATAAAAATTATCTCAGGGAAACAAAATCTAAGAGTTCTTGACCACAAAACCAAAAATGCTAAGCGAAATAAGTCAGAGAAAGACAAATACCACATGACCTCACTCATATGTAGAATTCACACAACAAAAAAAAACAAGCAGAGAGAGAGAGAGAGAGAGATAAATCAAGAAACAGACTCTAACTATAGGGAACAAATTGATGGTTACCAGAGGAAGGGAAATTGGAAAGATGGCTGAAATAAGTTATTAAGATTAAAGAGTACACTTATTATGATAAAAATAAATAAAATAAACATTAAAATTAAATTGTCATCATTGTAGTTTTATAGTGAGTCTTGAATTCAAGTAATTACATTTCTCTAATTTTATCTTCCTTTTTGAAATCATTTTGCCTATTCTACGTTCTTTGCATTTCCATATAAATTTAAAAATCTGCTTGTCAATTTCTTTAAAAAAAACGTTTAGGATTTCTCCCATTAAAGAAAAGTACACTTCTGGGGAAGACAGTGGAGTAGGAGAATCCTAAGCTCAACTCCTCCCACAGATAAAGTTAGTTAACACCCGTATCAATGTGAATGAGCCAGAACACAATCGAAACACTTGTAGGCCAGACTTTCCACAGTTAAATGTACAGAAGATTCCATGCTGAGGAGGGTAGGAAGAGCAAAGACATAGTACAGAGCTAAACCAGACTGTCCACAAGATGAAGGAACCCAGGGCCATGGAGAGGGGAAAGAAACAACCCCTCACACCAAGCACCAGACACAGCCAAACTGAATGAGGATGAACCCACATAACATCTGGCTTTGAAAATCAGAGAGGCATAATTTTATAAATTCCTACTACAATGAGTTGGACTCAACACCTGAATCTCTTTACTCTCTCTTTTTCCTCCAAATTTTTATGTAAATTCCACCTAGTTAACGTACAGTGTGATATTAGTTTCGAGTGTAAAAATTAGTAAGTCATCACTTACATACAACACCCAGTGCCTATCTAAAGTTCACTTCTTAATATTCATAACTGGTTTAACCCATTCTCCCACCCAACTTCCCTCCAGTGTGTTCTCTATAGTTAAGACTCTGTTTCATGGCTTGCCTCCCCCTTTTCCCCTCATGTTCATCTCTTTTGTTTCTTAAAGTCCACATATTGCTGAAATCACAGGGTTTTTGTCTTTCTCTGACCTATTTTCCTTAGCATAATACTCTCTAGCTCCATCCATATCGTTTCAAATGGCAAGATTTTGTACCTTTTTATGACTGAGTAATATTCCATGATATATATTCAATTTGGGGTGTTGAGTTTATATATATATATATATATATATATATATATATATATATATGTATATGCACACCCTATCTTCTTTATCCACTCATTAGTCAGTGGATTTTGGGCTCTTTCCATATTTGGCTAATGTTGGCAAAGTAGCTATAAACATCAGGGTGCGTATAATCCTTTGAATCAGTATTTTTTTAATACTTTGAATAAATACTTGGTAGTACAATTGCTAGGGCATAGGGTAATTCCATTTTTAACATTTTCAGGAACCTCCATACTGTTCTCCAGGGTGGCAGCACCAGTCTGCATTCCCACCAACAATACAAAAACGTTCCCCTTTCTCCATATCCTAGCCAACACCTGTTGTTTCTTGTGTTGTTGATTTTAGCCACTGTGACAGGTGTGAAGTGATATTGAAATTTGCATTTGTATTTCCCTGATGATGAGTCATGTCAAGCATCTTTTCATATGTCTGTTGGTCATCTGGGTGCCTTCTTTAGAAAAATGTCAATTCATGTCTTCTGCCCATTTTTTAATTGGATTATTCAACATTGGGCATTGAGTTTAATAAACTATAGGTTTTGAGACTAGTGAACTCTTTATAGATAATAAACTCTTTATATTCTTTATCAGACATGTCATTTGTAAATATCTTCTCCATTCTGTAGGTTAAGTGTTTCCTTCACTGTGCAGAAGAAGCTGTTTATCTTATGTAGTCCCAATAGTCTATTTGATATTTTGTTCGTTTTGTCTCAAAAGATATAGCTAGAATGAATTTGCTACTGATTAAGTCAAAAAAGATTACTGCCTGTGTTCTCCTCTAGAACTTTTATTGTTTCAGGTCTCACATTTAGGTCTTTAATCCACTTGAAATTGTTTTTTGTGTATGGTGTAAGAAAGTGGTCCAGTTCTTTCCTTTGCATGTTGTTGTCTAGTTTTCCCAACACCATTTGTTGAGAAGACGATCCTTTTCCCATTGGATATTCTTTCCTGTGGGTTCATTTCTGGGGTTTCTATTCTGTTCTGTTGATTTGTGTGTCTATTTTGTGCTAGTACCATAGTATTTTGATGACTACAGATTTGCAATATAACTTAAAACCTAGAATTGTGATGCTTCCAGCTGTGCTTTTATTTTTCAAGGTTGCTTTGGCTATTTTCAGTAACATGCCAATTTTAGGATTGTTTGTCCTACCTCTGTGAAAAATGCTGGTGGTTTGATAAGGGTTGCATTAAATGTAGAGACTCATTTGGGTATTATAGAGATTTTAACAACATTTGTTCTTTCAATACATGAGTATAAAATATCTTTCCATTTCTTTGTGTCCACTTAAATTTCTTTCAGCGGTATTTTATAGTTTTCAGAGTACATATCTTTCACTTCTTTGGTTAGGTTTATTCCTAACTATCTTATGGATTTTGGTGCAACTGTAAAGTGGGATTGATTCCTTGATTTCTCTTTCACCTTTGTCATAATTGGTGTATAGGAATGCAACAGATTTATGTACTCTGATTTCTACTCTGTAACTTTACTAACTTCGTGTATCAGTTCTAGCAATTTTTTGGTGGAGGCTTTCAAGGTTTTCCTTCTTTTTTTTTTTTAATGTTTTTATTTATTTTTTGAGAGAGAGAGAGACAGCGTGAGCACAGAGGGAAGGAGTCACTGGATCCGAAGACAGGCTCCAGGCTCTGAGCTAGCTGTCAGCACAGAGCTTGATGCGGGGCTGGAACCCACAAACCGTAGGATCATGACCTGACGCTCAACCAATTGAACCACCCAGGCGCCCCTGTTTCAGGTCTTCTATATAGAGTGTCATATCATATGCAATAGTGAAAGTTTGACTTCTGCCTTGCTTGTTTGGATGCGTTTTACTTCTTTCTGTTGTCTTATTGCTGTGATTAGAATGTCCAGTACTACCTTGAATAAAAGTGGTGAGAGTGGACATCCTTGTCTTGCTGCTAATGGTAGAGGAAAATTCTCAGGTTTTCTCAATTAAGGATGATATTGCTTGTGGATTTTTCACATATGACTTTTATTATGTTGAGATATGCTCCCCCAAACCTACTTTATTGAGGGTTTTTATCATGAATGGATGTTGTACTTTGTCTTATGCTTTCTTATCATCTACTGAAATGATTACACGGTTCTTATCCTTTTTTTATTAATTATTTTATTGATTGATTTGAGAATATTAAACTACCCTGGCAACCCAGTAAGAAACTCCAGTTGATCATGATGAATGGTTTTTATAAACATATTTTTGGCTCTGGTTTGCTAGTATTTCATTGAGAATGTTTGTATCTATGTTCATCAGGGGTATTAACCGCTAGTTCTCTTTTTTAGTGAGGTCTTTATCTGGTCTTGGTATCAGGGTAATGCTGGCCTCATAGAATGAATCTTGGACTTTTCCTTCATTTTCTATTTTTTGGAATAGTTTCAGAACAGGTATTAACTCTTCCATAAGCATTTGCAGAATTCCCCTGTAAAGCCATCTGGTTCTGGACTTCGGTTTGTTGAGAGATAGTTGGTTACTCTTTCAGTTTCTTTCCTGTTATCAGTCTGTTTCTTTCCTGTTATCTTCTCCTTATTTCAGTATGGTCATTTATATGTTCCTAGGCATTTGCAGAAATCCCCTGTAAAGCCATCTGGTTCTGGACTTTGGTTTGTTGGGAGATAGTTGGTTACTCTTTCAGTTTCCTTCCTGTTATCAGGCTGTTCAAGTCTCCTTCTTCTCCCTGTTTCAGTTTTGGTAGTTTATATTTCCTAGGAATTTATCCATTTCTTCTAGGTTGTCCTATTTGTTGTCATATAGTTTTTCATAATATGCTCTTACAATTGTTCGTATTGCTTTGGTGGTGTTATTTCTTCTCTCTCATTTGTGATTTGTTTATTTGAGTCCTTTCTCTTTTGTTTTTAATAAGACTGACTAGACACTTGTCAATTTTATTTCTTTTTTATTTTCTCACAAAACCAGCTCCTGGTTTCATTGATCTGTTCTATTGTTTGTTTAGTTTCTGTATAATTTATTTCTCTCAATTTTAATTATTTTTCCTTCCTCTGGAAAGAATTCCTTCTGTTCTTTTTCTACCTCATTTAAGTGTAAGGTGAGGTTGTTTATTTGGGATTTTATGGACATCTTGAGATAGGGCTGTATTGTTATATACTTCCTTCTTAGACTGCTTTTGCTAGTTCCCAAAAGTTTTGGACTGTTGTGTTTTCATTGTCATTTCTTTCCATGTAATTTTTTATATCTCCTTCAATTTCCTGGTTGATCCATTCATTGTAGCATGTTGTTTCACCCACATGTATGTGTGATCTTTCCAGATTTTTTCTTGTAGTTGACTTCTTGCTTCTTAGTGTTGTAGTTAGAAAACATGCATAGTAGACTTGAAACTTTTTGCATTTTTTGAGGCCTGTTTTATGACTTAGTATGTGATCTATTCTGGAAAATGTCCTATCTTCACTTGGAAAAAAAATGTGTCTTCCGCTCTTTAGGATGGAACACTGTGAAAATATCTGTTAAGTCCACCTGGATCAGTGTGGCATTCAAAATAGCCATTATTTCCCTTATTGCTTTTCTGTTTAGGGGATCTGTCTATTGACATAAGTGATATGTTAGAGTCCCCAATTATTATGGCATTATTATGGATTAGTTCTTTTATGGTTTTTTTTTTTTTTGAGAGACAGAGAGAGAGCACGAGAAGGGGAGGGGCAGAGAGAGAGGGAGACATAGAATCTGAAGCAGGCTCCAGGCTCTGAGCTGTCAGCACAGAGCCCGACGCAGGGCTCGAACTCACGAACTGTGAGATCATGACCTGAGCTGAAGCCTGATGTTCAACTGACAGAGCCACCCAGGCGCCCCAGTTCTTTTATGTTTGTTATGATTTTATGTATTTGGGCGCTTTCATGTTGGAGGCACATATATTTAAAATTGTTATATCTTCTTGTTGGATTGTCCCCTTAATTATAATATAATGCCCTTCTCTGTCGCTTGTTATGGGTTTTGTTTTAAAGTTTAGTTTGTCCAATGTAAGTATTGCTGCTCGAGCTTGCTTTTGACATCCGTTTGCAAATTAAGTGTTCCTGCATCCCCTTACCTCCAGTCTGCAGGTGATTTTAGGTATAAATGAGTTTCTTCTAGACAGCATATAGCTGGTTCTTGCTTTTTATCCATTGTGACACCCTATGTCTTTTGACTGGAGCCTTTAGTCCTATTACATTCAGAGTAATTATCAATAGATACATATTTATTTCCATTTTATTACCCCTTTGGTGGTGGTATCTGGAGATTTTCTCTGATCCTTTCTGTCTTTCATGTTTTGCTGATTTTATTTAGTGATATAGTTGCATTTCTTCCTCTATTCTTTGTCAGTTTATTTTTGGTTTTTGATATATAGTTATCATTAGGTCTGTATAAAACCTCCTCTGCAAATTAACAGTGTATATTCAGTTCATGGTCATTGAAGTTTGAGTCCATTCTTTTCTCCTCTCCCCCTCCATGGCCCCTCATTTTAGATATGCATTATTATATTTTATATCCCTTTGTGTGTGTGTGTTCCTTGACTGATTTTTACAGAAATAATCATTTTTACTGCTTTTGTGTTTCTTGCCTTTACATTATCATTTTTGGTCTCTCTTTTCAACTCAAAGAGTCTCTATTTTTTACAGAGCTGATTTGTTGGCATGGACATCGTTAGTTTTGGTTTCATTCTGAATGACCGCCTTCCTGGATGCAATATTCTGGCTGCAGATTTTCCTATTCAGTAACTTTGACTATATCATGCCACTTCCTTCTGGCTTGCCACATTTCTGTTGAGAAATCTCCAGCCAGCTTTATTGGCTTTCCCTTCTAAGTCAATGACTTCTTTTCTGTTCCTGCTTTTAAGACATATTTTTGTGCTCTTTTTTTGAAAATTTAATTATAATGCCTTGGCGTTGCTCTGCGTTTGTTGATTTTGATGGGATTCTCTGTGCCTTCTGAATCCAGATGTCTGTTTCCTTCCCCAGATTAGAAAAGTTTTCAGCTATTACTTTTCCAAATAAGTTTTCTGCTCTTTTTCCTCTCTCTTCTGCTGGGACTCCTATAACACTAATGTTATTACATTTGACATAATCACTGAGTTCCCTAGGTTTATTCTTGTGTTGCATAATTCTTCTTTCTCTCTTTTTTTTTTTTCTCCTTTTTTGCTTTCTATTGCTTTGTGTTCTAGGTCATTAATTCATTTCTCTGTTTCTTCCAGCATGCTTTTGATTGCATCAAGTATGTTTCTAATCTTGTTTATTGCTGCTTTATCTCTGTAGTAAAGGTCTCACTGATATCTTCCCTTTTTTTTTTTTCAAGTCCAGTGGGTATCCTTGTGATCATTGCTTTAAATTCTCCATCAGGTATGTTACTTATATCTGTTTAGCTTAGATCTCTGGCCATGACCTTATCGTTTTCTCTCTTTGGAATAGCTTCCTGTGTCATCTCATATGCCTAAATATCTGGCTTCTTCTGTGTATTAGAAAAGCCAGTTGTGTCTTTTGCTTCTGAAAGAAATGGCTTTATGAAGAAGAGGTCATGGAGTGCCCATGGCCATGTGGTTCCAGGAGTGTCTTCATTGTGTGCTCCGTCCACTGTGCTGTTCCGTTCTGGCTGCTCTATGCTTCAGGCCATTCCTCTGTAGAGGCTCTTCTAGCCAAGTTCGGCAGTGTTTCATCCCTAGTCCGAAAGTGGTGAATCTTAACTAGGTGTGCTCTGGTCTGCTTATGAAATGAGACATGGCACTACCTCTTCTAGAACTGGGACACTACAAAACTCTCTGGTCAGGAGTAGACTGTGGGCAGGAACCTATGCTGGCCTTGTGGGGAGGGGACCCCACACTGGGACTGAGGAAAGCATGACTAGGTAGTAGGGTTATACCAGAGCACATGGGGGTGTGACTTGGTGTATGCAAGTTAGGCAGCCATGGTCCTCCTACTGTGTGCTGCTTCATGCAGGTGGCTCTGCGTTTATGCTGAGGGGAAGGAGAGGAGAATGGTGCAGGCCAGCTCCTTTTGCCCAGACAGGTGTCTGTATAAACACTGTCTCTCAGAGGCAAGCTCCAAGAAAAGCAAATATTCTCCTCACTATGTGTCCAGGTGCTATTCATCTTCCTGTTTTCATGCTATCTGCTGATGGGTTGTTGGCCTGCCTTCTCTCCAGAAGCAGGTCTGTGCTCTCCAGGCTCTATCCCAGCCAAATCCACTGACCTTAACACTCCAGGTTTTAAGCCCCACTTGTTGCAAGAACACAAGAAATTCAGCACATCCTTTTTCCAGCCAATGGCTATGGGGAAATTTTCCTCTTGTGCCTCCCCGGCCACACATACACATGCCCCGTGTGCTCCTCTCTCTCTCACCCTCATCTGCACCTAAGGTTCCCTCACCTCCTAAGTTGCCATAATTTATTTCTGCCCTAAACCTCATCTCCACAATTCCTACCTTGTTTGACGAGGCCTCTTCTCTCCCTTCAGTTGTGGAGTTTGTTCCATCAGTCTTCATGTTGATTTCTGGGGTATTTAGGATGATGTGACGACTATGTAGTTGTATTCATGGGACAAGGTGAGCCTAGGGTCCTCTTACTCCACCCCCATCTTCCCTATCAATGAACATTTTTTATATGTCTCCATTTATTCTTCAATTTCTCTTTGTAATATTTTTATAATAGAATAGAGAGTTCATAAGTAGACTAACACTTACATAATTTTTTTTAAAGTTGCCCACTGAACTAATATGGAAAGGATGTTTTCAAGAAATGGTGCCAGAACAACTAGATATCTTTATAGTGAGGGGAAATGAATCTTCATCCTTGTTTCCCACCACAAACAAGTGTTTACAGAAAATGGATCACAGAAGTAAATAAAAGAACTGAAACAATCTTTGGGAAGGAAATATGAAAAAAAAAATCTTGAAACATTGGGTTGAGCAAGAGTTTTTCTTAAACAGGACACACAAAACACAATTCAAGAAAAATTGATAAAAGGGCATTCACTGAGGTTAAAATAGTTTACCTTCTGAAAGACATAGTTAACAAAAGAAAATATCAGGGGCACCTTGTTAGTTCAGTCAGTTAAGCATCCAACTCTTGATATAAACTCAGGTCCTGACCTCACAGTGGTGAGATCAAGACCCACATTATGTTCTGTGCTGTACGTGGATCCAACTTGGGATTCTCTTTCTCCCTCTTCTTGCCTTCCCACATTCTTTCTCTCTCTCTCTCTCTCAAAATAAATAAACATTTAAAAAAAAAAAAAGAAAATATGAAGCCTCAGAATGGGAGAAAACTTCACAACATATATTGAACAAAAGATGTGTAGCCAGAATATATAAAGAATACTTAAGAATCAAAAAAAAAGAAAGAAAGAAAGAAAGAAAGAAAAACAGGCAGAATATTTGACCAGACATTTCACAAAAGAAGATATACAAATGCTCGAAAGGCACATAAAAATGTTCAAAATAATTCATTACCAGAGAAATGCAAAATAAAACCAGAATGAGATAGCACTGCACTCACTCAAATGACTGACAATACCAGTGTTGACAAAAATATGGCCACCTGTAATTCACGAACATTACTGGGAAGAATACAAATTTAAAATACCATTGTCACTTTAGAAAGTGTATCCAACCAAGGGCACCTGGGTGGTTCAGTCATTAAGCATCCAACTTTGGCTCAGGTCATGATCTCACAGTTTGTGAGTTCAAGCCCTGTGTCAGGCTCTGTGCTGACAGCTCAGAATCTAGAGCCTGCATCAGATTCTGTGTCTCCCTCTCTCTCTGTTCCTCCACTGCTTGTGCTCTGTTTCTCTCTTTCAAATGTAAATAAACATTTTAAAAAATTTTAAAAAGAAAGAAAAGGTAGCTAACTGGAACAGAATTTGTTTTCCAATTCTCCATGCCGGAAAGACTCCAGATTCTTTTTTTTTAATATATATTTTAGGGTTTATATTTATTTTTTGAGAGACAGAGAGAGACAGCACGAGCAGGGGAGGGTCAGAGAGAGAGAGGGAGATTCAGAATCTGAAGCAGGCCCCAGGTTCTGAGCTAGATGTCAGCACAGAGCTCGAACCCACGAACTGTGAGATCATGACCTCAGCTGAGGTCGGACGCTTTACCGACTAAGACTCCCAGGCGCCCCGAAAGACCCCAGATTCATTTTTAAAGGGTAACTATATATTAAAAGACAAGCACCCATTTCATAAACTAGTTTGAAGAAGGGAGAAAAGAGCAGCCAATTTCATCAAGCCACCAATATTGGACAAGGACACTGCTAGGAAAGAAAAGCTGAACCCAAACTTAATCATGAAGATGAAAAAAATTTTATGATAATGTTTGCAAATCAAATCCAACTATGCCTAAAATGGAATAGACACAGCTCTTGTTCTCAAGCAGTTCACAATTCAGTGTGGAGCAAAAATAAAATGAGGTAAGTGGCACTAAATATATGAAATGTGAAAAGTTGGACATCTGGTCAAACAGAGGATGCAACTGGTTTTTCATCCAAGCATTCTTTACAGGGAGGTAGCTTTTGAACTAGCCTTGGAAGAACAAGCTAGGCAAAGTCAGTCACTCTTTTCTCAGTGTATGGCATGGGGTGACATTCCTCAACTCTTGTAATTAGCATCTTTTAACTTCATTTTTTACTTGCATATCTGTTTCCTCCCCCGGCCCCATAAAACAAGGTTTGTATGGGCAATGGCAAAAATATTCACACATATTTCTGTGCAATTAGCATAGGGTCTCATACTTAGTAGATGTTCAGTAAAGATTTACTGAAGTCTTAGGAAAAAGAATTATTAATCTTATTATTCTCCATCTGTGTATGGAAGAGTCCTTTGAAGAGAAAGCAGGAAGAAAGAAGCCAGAGACCTTGGAGCAAGGAAGATTAGAATACATCAGTTGTCTCTTGGGGCACCTGGGTGGCTCAGTCGGTTAAGCATCTGACTTTGGGTCAGGTCGTGATCTCACGGTTCGTGGGTTTGAGCCCCATGTTGGGCTCTGTGCTGAGAGTTAGCTCAGAGCCTGGAGCCTGCTTCAGATTCTGTGTGTCTACCTCTCTCTCTGACCCTCCCCTGCTCATACTGTCTCTCTCTCTCTCTCTCTCTCTCTCTCTCTCGCTCTCTCTTTCTCTCTCTCTCTCTCTCTCTTTCTCTCTCTCTCAAAAATAAATAAAACATTTAAAAAAAAGAATATGTCAGTATTTCTCAATTCTAGGCCTGAAAATACAGAGACTAATAAGGTGTTGAGATTGAATGAACGACCACTGTGATAAGAGAAATACAGAGGGAATGACTTTATGGGACATGAAAGAGTGTTTCCAGATGCCTGACCTTCATTCATGCCTCTAAGAGAGCATGGCTAAAGTATTCCTTTGTCCTTTCTCTTTCTTCTGGATGAGTAGTCTGAGAGCCTGGAGGAAAGGCATATGAGGGGGATGTGGAAGAAATGTCCTGAGGAAAGACAATCTTGTCACTGAACTCTAAGACTTAAGTGATTCCCATTTCTTAACTTCACCCCAAACTCATCATCATCCAATTCCCTAGTAAGTTTCACAGCAAAAATCCAAAGCTAGTTATTTCAGGCAGAGGTAAACCATACCCCATCTTGCCCATGGGACTAGATATGAATCGAACATGAAAGGAAAAATCCTAGGACCTATAATGCAAATACTTGCAATATAGGACCTATAATGCAAGTGAGGTGATGTTGATTTATTTATGGTACAGATATCATAGAGTGTGATATAGAAAATTGTTCAGATATCTGAACCTTGATGATGTGATTTGCTGAGTAGCAGAATTACTGTTTTTCCTCTATCAGGAAGTTATTTCAGGGAGTGGCTGGGGTCAAAGTTTGCTGAGTGCCATACATAACCTTTACTCCACTTCTTGGGTACAATTTATACCTGGTGAATTCTTCCCCTGACCACCAGTCATCCTTACCTCATTAAACACATTTCCTACAAGAAACCTAAGGGGGATGTCAAGCAGCCTAACTAACTCAAATATATCTCTTATCTCTGCAGTTCTCTTATCCTTGGAATGATTTATAAATCCTGTGAGTAGAGCTGACTCTGAACTTCATTTTTGCCAGTCCTCATAGACGTACTCCTTAGGACATGGCCTCTAAAGTTTCAGATGTGAAAGCCTGTGCTCTTTCTGATATACGGTACTAACTCTAGGCTGGAAAGGAAAAAGGACATTACAAAAAGCACAATAATGAGGAGTACAACTCCTTTTGTGGGCGGGAGATATTTGACTGCTAACAACTTTCTAAACGCTTCTTTCACTCTTCCCCATTTACCCACATCTGAGTAAACTGAGGAGAAAGCCCTGATGTTCCCATATTTGGCATCTGGCATCAGCGGATATTCTTTTTTTTTTTAATGGTCTATTGTCAAATTGGTTTCCATACAACACCCAGTGCTCTTCCCCACAGGTGCCCTCTTCTATCACCAACACATCTTTTCCCCCCTCCCCCTTCCCCTTTTACCCTCAGTTCCTTTTCAGTATTCAATAGTCTCTCAAGTTTTGCATCCCTCACTCTCCCCAACTCTCTTCCCCTCTTCCCCTCTCCCTGGTCCTCCATTTGTTCCTCCTGTTCTACTGTTAGAACAATGAGTGCAAACATATGGTATCTGTCCTTCTCTGCCTGACTTATTTTGCTTAGCATGACACCCTCAGGGTCCATCCACTTTCCTACAAATGGCCAGATTTCATTCTTTCTAATATGGCATTGTATATATATACCATATCTTCTTGATCCACTCATCAGGTGATGAACATTTAGGCTCGTTCCATGTTTTGGCTATTGTGACACTGCTGCTATGAACATTGGGGTACATGTACTCCTATGCATCAGCACTTCTCTATCCCTTGGGTAAATCTCTAGCAGCGCTATTGCTGGGTCATAAGGGAGTTCTATGGATAGTTTTTTGAGGAACCTCCACATTGTTTTCCAGAGAGGGTGCATCAGTTTACATAGCCACCAACAGTGTAGGAGGGTGCCTGTCTCTCCACACCCTCGCCGGCATCTATAGTCTCTTGATTTGTTCATTTTAGTCACTCTGACTGGCGTGAGGTGGTATCTCAGTGTGGTTTTGATTTGTGTTTCTGTGATGATGAGTGATGTTGAGCATCGTTTCATGTGCCTGTAGGCCATCTGGATGTCCTCTTTGGAGAAGTGTCTGTTCATGTCTTCTGCCCATTTCTTCACTGGGTTATTTGTTTTGTGGGTGTGGAGTTTGGTGAGTTCCTTGTATATTTTGGATACTAGCCCTTTATCTGATATGTCATTTGCAACTATCTTTTTCCATTCTGTTGGTTGCCTATTAGTATTCTTGATTGTTTCCTTTGCAGTGCAGAAGCTTTTTATCTTGATGAGGTCCCAGGAGTTGGTTTTGTTTTTATTTCCCTTGCCTTTGGGGATGTGTTGAGTAGGAAACTGCTGCGGTTGAGGTCTAGGAGGTTTTTTCCTACTTTCTCCTCGAGGGTTTTGATGGTTTCCTGTCTCACATTCAGGCCCTTCATTCATTTTGAGTTTATTTTTTTGTATGGTGTAAGAAAGTGGTCTAGTTTCATTCTTCTGCATGTTGCTGTCCGGTTCTCCCAGCACCACCTGCTAAAGAGGCAGTCTTTTTTCCATTGGATACTCTTTCCTGCTTTGTCAAAAATTAATTGGCCGTCCATTTGTGGGCCCAGTTCTGGGTTCTCTACTCTATTCCATTGGTCTACGTGTGTTTTTGTGCCAATACCATACTGTCTTGATGATGATAGATTAGTAGTAGAGGCTAAAGTCTGGGAATGTGACATCAGCAGATATTCAAATCACACACACCCTTGACAAATTACAGGAACTTTTACCCAGCTCCACCCCTAAGCTCAATAAAAACCCAGGCCAGTGTCCTTTCCTTGCTCTTCAGACATTTCAGACATCTTCAAAAGGCCTTCCCTATTCTCTGCAGAGACATCAATTATGTAAGTAAAAAACCTTTTCATTCGATGTGTCTGTGTGTGAGAGAGAGAGAGAAAGAGAGAGAGGGAGAGAGAGAGAGAGAAGGAAAGAAGGAGAAACATGTTATCAGTCATAACATCCAAACCAAATTTTGGCAGGGGGAAGAGTCCACCTGCATGTGCTGATAGCCATACCACACATCCTGGCAAAATCTATTTATTCTGGCCTCCAGGACTCATAAAAGCACCTTACCTCTTTCCAAACGTCCTTCTTTGTCATTTATGGTAAAGAGGTCACAGGATCTTGATCGGTCCAATTTATACCACAAACATTCACAGACTTCACGTTACAGGAGAGGAGTTAATGGCACAGGTGGGGGCCTAGGATATCCTTAGCTGAATCATGGCTATGTGGTTAAAACAATCATTTAACTTTGTGTCTGATCTTTTTTTCCATTTCCAAAATAACACTATTTAAGAGTGGTATTCAAAATGTAAAATGGAAAGGTAGAAGCACTGAACATTCTGGATGAAGTCTGGCTCTGCATAGCATCCAGAATTAGCCTTTTAGGTGTTGTTGGATTGTGGGGAAGGGTATGCAGTCTGGATGACCAGGACCGCAAAGACGCCCTTGAAGCAGCAGCTGTTTATCACTCATATGGAAGCATTTAAACATTTTCATAGCTAGTGAGAAGAATGTGCACCAGTTTAGCTGATAATAACAACAGCAGCAGCAGCACTTACTTCAAAGGATTGTTGTAGAAATTACATTTAAGAAAATTAATGGCAATGTTTAGTATCCCATAGTTAGCAAGAGATTAAAAATATATGAACTATTATTACTAAATGACTGGGCTCTCCTTTGGGTATAACAGAGCACAAACAGACAGAAATAAACCTCTGTAAGTGAGAATACTATAAAAAGTCTGACTTAGCTACTTTTGTCAATGATTGAGAGCAAGGTCATATTTCTCGTAGTCAGGTAAAGTCTGCCATAACCAGCTATGTTTATTTAATAATAGATCAAAGATCCATGAAAGTTTTCATAGACATCCAAATTCTTTGACGTTCTTCACCTCAAGAAGTAAGGTCTCTGGCCTCTCCTCCTGAAACTGAGCAGGCTTTGTGATTACCTCAACCACAGAGCACTGCAGAAATGACACTATATAGTCCATAGCTAGGTCACAAAAATGCCATGCACTTTCTACTTTGTTGCTAGGAACACTATCTTATGTGGTCTTGAATCACCATATAAGAAGCCCAACTACAAGTTACCATCTAGGAGACAACATGAAGAGATCACACAGATAAAGAAGGGGCTAAAAGAAACAGAACAAAGTCTGTATTATACAACTATTTGCATAAATTAATATTATATACTCATGTAAAACAAGACTATACATTTGACCAGTATACGTACATGGCCATACACATTACCATATGTATCAAACCCATTAAAGCCGGTGTCTATGAAGAAAATGAGAATAACAGCGGAGATGGAAATAAAAGGGAATAAATAAACAAATAAGTAAATAAATAAAAGGATGTGGTAAAACTGAAACTTTAACTACATGGCTGGTAAAAATGTAAAATAGTGCAAAAGCTGTGAAAAACAGGAAGTTCCTCAAAAAATTGAACATAGAATTACCATATGACCCTGCATTTACACTCCTAGATTTCAATTCCAAGAGACATTCACACAAAAACTTGTAAACAAATTGATTACAGCAGCACTACTCATAATAGCCAAAAAGCGAAAATAACCCAAACTTTCATCAACTGATGAGTGGATAAACAAATGTGGTGGATCCATACAATAGAATGTCATTCGGCCATATAAAACAGAATGAAGTACCGATGCATCTACAACATGGGTGAACCCTGGGGAAAAACATGCTACAGGAAAGAAGGTAGACACAAAAGCCCACGTATTGTATGATTCTACTTACATGAGATGTTCAGAATGGGCAAATTCATAGAGATAGAAAGTACATTACTGATTTCTACAGCTGTGAGGAAGGGAAATGAGATACTGTTTAATGGGGATGAAGTTTCTTTGGGGGGATGATAAAATATTCTGGATTTAGATAGATTATTGAGAGAGAAAGAGAGAATGTGTGTGTGTGTGTGTGTGTGTGAGAGAGAGAGAGAGAGAGAGAGAGAGAGAGAGAGAGAGAGAAAGGAAGGAAGGAAGGAAGGAAGGAAGGAAGGAAGGAAGGAAGGAAGGAAGGAAGGAAGGAGGGATTTCTCATATTCATTGGATTGTCCCTTTACTCTCCTGGCAGTTTCCTTTGATGTACAACATTATGAACATAGGAAAAACCTCTGATTTATACACTTTAAAATGAATAAAAAATGGTGAATTTTATGTTATGTGAATTTATCTCAATATGTTTATTAGGATTTATCAGTACATATAGTAAAACTGTAATGATATAGACATTAGCGAGGCCTCTGGGAAAATTCATGAAATGTCTTACATTTTTCTGATTCTGGTCAAGAGCCATTTTCACTAGTTGGCCCAGTTTGTAAAACCATATGAGTCCTCCTCTCCAGCGAGATATATGTCATCCACAGCTTCTGCCCTGGCTGCTTACATTTGTCTAAGTTCTCAAGCAACAAAATCATTGTTTAACTAAAAAAAAAAAAAATTCAACACAGATTCATAATAAAATTAGCACACTGACAATACTAAAATGAAAGTCATTTAATCAGTAACATCTCCCACACATATATAAGAAACATCATATTTAATAGTGAAATGTTAAAAATATTCTCTTTAAAATCAAGAACATTAAACTATACCCTGTTTCACAGTTCTTGTTCCACATTTAATTACAGCTCCAGTGATCACATAAGATAAGAATATCAACACTAAGGATTAAAAGACAAGAAATAAAATTTCTAGGGGCACCTGGGTGGCTCAATCAGTCAAGCGTCCCACACCAGCTCAGGTCATAATCTCACAGTTTGTGGGTTCAAGCCACACATCAGGCACTGTGCTGACAGCTCAGAGCCTGGGACCTGCTTTAGATTGTGTTTCCTTTTCTCTCTGCCCCTCTGCTGCTCATGAGCGCTCTCTCTCTCTCTCTCTCTCTGTCTCTCTCTCAAAAACATTAAACAATAACAAATTTTTAAAAATAAATAAAATGTCTATTATCTGTGGATAGTATGACTACCTGCCTACAGAATTCCATAACATCTATAACCACGTTGTTATGATCAACAAAAAGCTCAGCAAGTTTGTCATGAGAAAATCCTGATGAAAAAAGTATAAACCTGGCCTAAGAATTTGGTGCTAATAGAATGACACTGGAAGACCCTGTCACAAATACTCCATAATTAAATTCACAGGGTTTTCAGAAATCCATAAATCATTTTGATATTCCAGCCAGTCTGCTCAAGGTCAAGCTGTCTAGATTTACCTCTTTGCTGGCTAAAAGTTAATTTGCTTATCAATGAAAAAAAGAGCAAGACTTAAGTGATCCCAGACTTTTATAAATCTCTTTTTGTAATTTGTTCACTGAGAACAGTCTAATCATTGTATCCATTCATTGTATCCATCACATATGAGTCCATTTGCATGTGAATATATAACTAAATATTACCTATGTTATTCTTTCATTTTTGGATAGAAGCTAAATATACAAAATTGTATGCCTGCAAGAAACTATACAGGATGTAATTTTTTTTAAAAGATAGGCAAACCAAGAAACAGACTCTTAACTCTAGAGGACAAATGGATATTACTGGAGAAGAGATGAGTTACATACCGGATGGGGAATAAAGAGCGCACTTGTTGTGGTGGGCACTGGGTGTTGTATGTAACTAATGAATCACTAAATTCTACACCTGAAATTAGTATGTTAATTAATTGGAATTTTCATGAAAATTTGCAGAAAAATAATAAGTATATATGTAGAAGCATTAAAAAAAAGAATATAATTTTAAAACCATGCCATTAACACTAATAGAATAATAAAGGATCTGGGGCACCTGGGTGGCTCAGTCGGTTAAGTGTCCGGTTTCGGCTCAGGTCATGATCTCACGGTTCGTGGGTTCAAGCCCCACTTTGGGCTCTATGCTGACAGCTAGCCCAGAGCCAGTGGCCTGTTTCAGATTCTGTGTCTCCTTCTCTCTCTGACCCTCCCCTGCTCACGCTGTCTCTCTCTGTCGCTCAAAAGTAAATAAAAAACATTAAAAATTTAAAAAAAAAGAATCTAAGAGTAAATCTACTGAAGGTGTAAAAGAACTTTACCGAAGAAAGTTATGGAACTTCACTGAAGCACATAAACACCTAAATAATAGAGAAACAAACCTTACTTGTAGAAGACAAGTCGCAGTAAAGATGGCATTTTCCCCTAAAACAATTCTCAAACTCAATGTTATTATCGACAAAAGCCTGACAAGGTTAAATAATTACCTTCAAATAATATGAGAATCTACCTAAAAAGCCAAAAGTAGCCAACACTACTAAAGGAAAAAAAATAAAGGGGAGCTAGTTGCGAAAACAGATAACAAAGTCCTTTAAAAAGTCAATACCATTTAGAATATCTCTAATAATGACAAAGGATAAGCAAATATAGCAAAGACAGAGAATAAGAGCCTAGAAAACAAAAACCTTCCATGTATACAAGCTTTGTGTATTAGAGAGACAGTGGTACAGATCAGAAGAGAAGTCTTATTAATTAAGGTAGGAAAATCAGCTATCTATATGGAAAATATTTAAAAGATTCCTACTCACATAGATTAATTTAATGAGTTCTTATAATAAGGCAATTCCACTTATATGCATACATCGTTTAGAAAAATTTCAAACCTCTTCAAATAGAAACTTGCACAATAATTGCCCAATCTTTATGTTGCAGTATGCTCCCCCTAAACATTTTATCATGAATAGGCGTTATACTTGTCATAAATTTTTTCAGCATCTATTGAAATGATCAGATGTTAAAAATATCATCCATTTAAAGGATCACTCTTAACCTTTCTTCTATTAATGTGATGTATCACATTGATTTGTGAATATTAAACCAACCTTGCACCCAGGAAAAAATTCCGACTTGCTCACGGTGACTTTTTAATGTATTATCGGATTTGGTTTGCTAGTATTTTATTGAGAATTTTTGCATCTGCATTCATCAGAAATATTGGCTCATAGTTCTCTGTTTAGTGGAATTCTTATCTGGTTTTCTATCAGGGTCATCTTGACCTCATAAAATGAATTTGGAAGTTTTCCTCCCTTTTCTATTTTTTTGAATAGTTTGAGAATAGGTATTAATTCTTTAAACATTTGGCAGAATTCCCCTGTGAAGCCATCTGGTCCTGGACCTCTGTTTGTTGGGATATATTGATTACTGATTCAATTTCTTTGCTGATTACCAGTCTGCTTAAGTTTTCTGCTTCTTCCTGTTTCAGTTTGGGTAATTTATATGTCTCTAGGAATTAATCCATTTCTTCTAGGTTGTCCAATTTCTTGGCATATAATTTTAAATAATATTCTCTTATAACTGTTTGTATCTCTGTGGTGTTGGCTGTTATGTCTCCCCTCTGATTTGTAATGTTGTTTATTTTGGCTTTTTAAATTTTTTATAAATCTGGGTAAAGGTTTATCAATTTTATTAATTTTTTTCAAAGAACTACCTCCTGACTATACTGAACTGCTCTACTATATTTTTTAGTCTCTGTATATTTATTTCTGCTCTAATATTTCTGTTTTCCTTCCTTTTGCTGGTATGAGGCTTCATTTGTTGATCTTTTTCTAACTCCTTTAAGTGTAAGGTTAGATTGTTTATTTGAGGTTTTTCTTCCTTAAGGTAGGCCTGCATTGCTATATATTTCCCTCTTAGGACTACTTTTTCAGCATCTCAAATGCTTTGGAGCATGTGTTTTCATTTTCATTTATTTCCATGTAGTATTTTTTAAATTCTTATTTGATTTCTTGCTTTACCTATTCATTGTTTAGTAGCATGTTGGTTAACCTTCATGTATTTCTGGGCTTCCCAGATTTTTTCTAATGGTTGACTTCTAGCTACACAGTGTTGCAGAAAGGTGTTTGTATAACTTCAGTCTTCTTGTGTTTGCTGATGCCTGTTGTGTGATCTAATATGTCATCTATTCTGCAGAATATTCCATGTGCTCTTGAAAAGAGTGTGTTTTCAGGATGTCTTGGGATCAAGTGTTCTGAATATACCTGTTAGGTCCATCTGGTCCACTTTATCATTAAAAGCCATTATTTCCTTGATTATTTTCTGTGTAGATGATCTGTCCATGGATATAAGTTATGCATTAAAATCTCCTATTATAGTGTTGTTATCAATTAATTCCTTTATGTTGCTTATTATTTTACGTACTTAGGTGCTTCCATGTTGTGTGCATAGATATTTACAATTGTATGACTTCTTGTTGGACTGTCCCCTTACTTATAATATAGTGCCCTTCTTTGTCTCTTATTACAGTCTGTATTTTAAAGTCTAATTTGTCTGATATAAGTATTGCTACTCTGCCTTTCATTTGATGGTCATTTGCATCATAAGTGTTTCTCTATTCCCTCAATTTCAATCTACAAGTGTTTTTAGGTCTAAAATGAGTCTCTGTCAGGTAGGATATAGATGGATCTTAAGGGTTTTTTTTTAATCCATTCTGACACACTATGTCTTTAGATTGAAGTATTTAGTCCATTTACATTCAGAGTAATTATTGATGAATATGCATTTATTGCCATTTTATTACTTGTTTGGTGGTTGTTTCTAAAGATATTCTCTTATCCTTTCTGTCTTTCTCTCTTTTATGTTTGCTGATTTTCTTTGGTGATATATTTGGATTTCTTTCCCTTTATTCTTTGCAAGTTTATCTTTGGGTTTCCATATATGGTTATCATTAGGTTTGTATATACACTCTTCTCCAATTACCAGTCTATATTAAGTTGTGGGTTGTTCAAGTTTGAACCCATTCTTTTCTCCTCTCTGTCCCCCCATACCCACATTTTAGGTATATGTTATTATATTTTATATCCTTTTTATGTATGAGTCCCTCAACTGATTTTTTAAAAGAAATATTCATTTATATTGCTTTTGTGTTTCCTGCCTTTACATTGTCACTTTTGGTCTCTCTTTTATGCTCAAAGATTCTCCTTTAATATTTATTGCAGGACTGGTTTAGTGGTCAACAACTTTAGTTTTTGTGTGTCTGTGAAACTCTTTATCTCTCCTTCTGAATGATAACCTTACTGAAAAGAGCAATCTTAGGATAGATTATTCCCATTCATCACTTTGAATATTTCATGCCACTCCCTTCTGCTTTGCCATTTTCTGTTGAGAAATCTCCAGCTAGCCTTATGGGTTTTCGATGTAAATTAATGATTTCTTTTGCCTTGCTCCTTTAAGGTTTTTCTGTGTCACCATTTTTTTCCAATTTAATTACAATATATCTTCGTGTGGCCCTGCTTTGGTTGATTTTGATGGAAGTTTACTGTGCCTGCTGGATCTGGTTACCTATTTCCTTCTCCAGATTAGGGAAGTTTTCAGCTCTTATTTTTTCAAATAAATCTTCTGTCTCCTTTACTCTTTTTTTAGTGGGACTCCTGTAAGACAACTGTTATTAAGTTTGACAGAGTCACCGAGTTCCTAAAGTCTATTCTTACCTTGCACAATTCCTCTTTCTCTCTTTTGTCCAGCTTCAATGCTTTCCATTGCCTTGTCTTCTAGGTCATCAATTCATTTCTCTGCTTATTCCAGTCTGCTTTTCATTGCCTCAAGCATGTTTCTAATCCATTAATGCACTCTTCATATCTGATTGATTCTTTTTCTTAACTCTTTTATCTCTGTGGTAAGGTCTCACTGATCTCTTCTATTCTTTTCTCAAGTCCAGTGAGTATCCTTATGATTATTGCTTTAAATCCTCCATCAGGTACCTTTCCTATATGTGTTTCATTTAGATCTCTGGCTGTGACCTTATCTTGTTCTTTCATTTGTGATAAATCTCTTTGTTATTTCTGCATTTTATCTAAGCCATCTATGTCTCCTGCTCCTGAAAGTAATGGCTTTATGAAGAAGAGATCATGAAGTGCCCAAATCCTGAGGTTTTAGGGAGTGTCTCCAGTGGGTGCCACATGCTCTGTGCTGTTGTGTTTCTCTGCTCTGTCCTTCATGTCAGTCCTCTATAGAGGCTCCCCTGGCCTGCTGTGGCCTGTGTTCCACCCCTGGTCTGAACGTGGTGAGTTTTAACTAGGTGTCTGGTCTGTTTATGAAATGAGACCAGTCACTACCTCTTCTGGAACTGAAGCCCTATACAAAGTCTCTGGTTGAGAGATGTAGTATGTGTAGGAGTGTGTGCTGGTCTTCTGGTGGAAGGGCCCACCATGCTGGGATTGAGGCAAGCATGAATGAGAAGGGCAGTTCTACTGGAGCATAGGGGATGGGACTTGGTGTATGCAAGTTAGGCACCCAGTGTCCATGTTCTGTGCACTGTTTCCTGTAGGTGGCCCTGTATTTATGCTGATGGACAGGGGAGGGAAATAGTGCCAGGCAGCTCCTTTTTTCTTTGAGAGATGTCTCCATGAATGCTGTCTTTCAGGAAAATGCTTTAACTAGACAAATAATCCCCCTTCTCTGTGCCCCAGGTGCTCTTCACCTAAGTCTTTCCACTCGATCTGCCCCTGAGTTGTTTGCCTGCCTTCTCGCCAGGAGCAGCACAGTGCCCTTCAGGCTCCATCCCTGTGAAGCCCCCTGACCTTTAAAACTCCAGGCTTTAAACCCTGCTTGTTGCAAGAACTCACAAAATCCAACCCTTCTCACTTTCCAAGCCAATGGCCATGGGAAAATGTTCTCCTTGTGCATTCCCACTGTGTGCTTCTCTCTCTCTCTCTCTTTCACCCTTCTCTGTGACCATATCTCCTCCTTCCACTCTGCACAGCCAGGAACCATTTATCCCCTAAACCATACCTCCACACTTTCTACCTTTTTTAATGCGGTCTTTTTCTCTCCCTTTCATTGTGGAGTTTATTCTGTCAGTCTTTGTGTCAATTTCTGGGGTATTTATGATGACTTGATAATTATCTAGTTGTGTTCCTGGGACACGGCAAGTCTAGAGCCCTACTACTCTGCTATCATCTTCCCTATTTCCCCTCTCTGGTACTTTCTTATACTTTTTATCTCCTTGTTGAAGTTCTCACTGTGTGCATCCATTTTTCTCCCTATCTGATGAGGATATTTATAACCATTACTTTTAACTTTTTATCAGGTAAATTACTTATCTCTCTCATTAAGGTTTTTTCCTCAGGTTTTATCTTGTTCCTTCATTTGTAACATATTTATCTATTTCTTCATTTTTCTTTGATTCCCTATGTTGGTTTCTATCTAGTAGATGAATCAACTATCTCTCCCAGTTTTGAAGGAATAGCCTCAGGTTAGAAGTGAGCCTTGTTATTCATCCTTCTTAGGCTTTGTTGTCTCCCAAACCTTTGTGGTTGTCCATGTTTACTTGGACTGTTATATTTTTAATAGTTCCCAGTAGTTGAAGCTGTTACAAGACCTGTCTGTGTTCCTAAGGGGATGATCTAAACACCTAAATTCAAGATTTTTGAAAGTCAAACCTTCATATAGCAGATATTTTTAAAATGCAAATATACACAGTTCTGTGGGATCACAAGCATAAGTCCCACTTTCCAGATGATCTAGTGGTGTCCCAAGGGTTCCAGTCTCAGAAATTGGGGCTCTAGGTTAGCATATAACATTTTTTCTTGGAAATACCAGTAAGCTGGAGCAAGGCAGAGGGACAGCCCCAATATGGCATCCACAACCTACATTCCTTGAACGAAGCCCACAGTCAACTAGATGTATGCCAAACCTGAAGCTTGCCCCTCAGACCAAACTTAAGGACAAGTAAGAAGCCTCCTTCACAGAAAGATTGGGGAGTGAATGGAGTATGCCTCAGTCTGCTGTCTGCATAGAGTCATGGGGGTAGCAGTCTATCAAGAATCATCTTTCTGACTGCCACAGTCCCATGGAACTCAGAAATGCAAGCCCTCTTGGCCAGGAGAGCAAGGTAATCAGGGGCCTTCTGGAGCATAGCAGGAGAGCACCAAGATAGCTCCTGACTTCCATGTTTTTCAGAAAGGATTACAGTCAGTCTGCTCTTAGGTGCATGTTTAATTAGAAGTCTGCCCCTCAGGCTAGAGACATGATGATTAGCTAATAGGCCTCCTTCATAGAAAGACTGAGTTCCTAGGTCTGTTGCCTCTTGCTGTGCCCTAGGGGTCAAAGGAGTTTAAAACCCCTTTCTCCTTTGGTTACAGTCCTTTGGGACCAATAAGCATAAGTTCCACAGGCTTCCAGAGCCAGGTGATATAAAGGTGTCCTCTGGCATCAGTCACAAAAATCAGGTTGCTAGCTAGGGGTATAAGCTCCCTTCTGAGTGACATTGATTACTACAGTCCCAAGAGACCAGGGTTTAAAGCTCCTCTTGCTTCCAGATGCAGGTAGTCAAGAGGCATACCCTGAGAACAACAGCCACAAAGATTGAGGGACCAGACATATGTAAAATCCCCCTTTCAGCAGATACTGGTGCTCTGGAACACAGTAAAGGAGAGTGTGAAGATGGTCCCCAACAGGCTCCATTCCCTGAAGGTGTCTCAGCAGGTTCCCAACTACGTGTGTTAAATTAGATGCCCACCCCTTAAGCCAATGCTTTAAAATGAGCAGGTGAGTCTCCTTCTCTTTAAGCCTGGGCTGGGCTCTAGGGCAGGTAACTGAGTGTGTGGGCCTTTTATTCATTTATTTCTTACCACCATAATTTTGTGGATGTTAGCTCACAAGTCTAATTGGTTTTCAAAGTTAGATATATTTGGGGGTTCATTTCTCAAATGCAGGCCTAAAAGTTGAGGTGCCTGTGTTGGGGTTCAACCTCTTCACTCTTCAAGGGAAGCTCTGGTTTTGAGTTTTTTCCCATTTCTGTGCTGTCACAACAGGGGTAGAGTTTATGGCAAGCCTGTGTCCCAGCGTTTCCTCCCCACTTCAGTGGGGTTTTCCTCTTGTTTGTCCATTGTGTAGTCATCACTCAGCCAGCCTTGGTTTTTTTAAGAGGAAATTATTCTATATGTAGCTGTAAAACTCGGTATGTCCATGGAAGGGGAAGTAAGTTCAGGATCTTCCCATGCTGTCAGCTTCAGCTGGAGAAGAGTGTATAAGCGCTTTCCTGGGAGACACCAGTGAGCTGGAACAAGGCAGAGGGAGAGTGCCAAGATGATGTCCACAGTCTACACTTCAAAAAAGCATCTCCATAATCCTCTAGATATATGCCAAACCTAAACAGTGAGCCTCAGCCTTGTTCAAGACAGACAGGCCTCCTCCACAGAAAGACTGGGAGTTGAGATGAGATTGAGAAATGAAGCCCAGTCCTTTCTCACTATTGAGGGATGACCTAGGTAGCAAGAGCCAGCTGTACGATGGAATGAATTTGTTTGTAAATCTGATTTGAGGTCATGGGATTGCTTCCCCCTCTTCATTAGTTGATATAACATTTACTGAAATTTTACCATATACAGAAAATGTACTCACACCGTGAATGAATCTGAACTGTATCAAACACACTCTCTATACTCACAGCATAGCAATATAGAAGACATAAGCACTGAAACAAGACTCAGCAGAAGAGTCCAAAAAAAAAAAAAATGTAGTAGAGGCTAAAGTCTGGGATTTTGATGCCTCCTGTTTTGGTTTTCTTCTTCAATATGACTTTGGCTATTCGGGGTCTTTTGTGGTGTTGTTTTGATAGAGATTGCATTGAATATATACATTGCTTTCCATAATATATACATTTTAACAATATTCATTCTTCCAGTGCATGAGCATGCAATGTTTTCCTATTTCTTTGTGTATTCTTCAATTTCTTTCATAGCTTACTATAGGTTTCAGTGTAAAGATCTCTTACCTATTGGATTAGGTTTGTTCCTAGGAATTTTATGGTTTTTGGTGCAACTGTAAATGCACCAAAAGTGTAAGGACTGAATCCTTAATTTCTCTATCTGCTGCTTCATTATTAGTGTATAGAAATGCAACCAATTTCTGTATGTTGATTTTATGTTCTACAAAATTGCTGAATTCACATATCAATTCCAGCAGTTTTTGATGGAGTCTTTTGCGTTTTCCACAGAGTATGTCATCTGACAAGAGTGAAAGTTTGACTTCTTCCTTGCCAATTTGGATGCCTTTTATTTATTTTTATTTTTTATTTTTCTCTCATTGCTAAGGCCAGGACTTTAGTACTATGTTAAACAGCAGTGATGAAAGTGGACGTTCCTGACCTTAGGAGGAAAGCCTCAATTTTTCCCCATTGCAGATGATATGAGCTGTGGGTCTTTTGTATATGGCCTTTATTATGTTGAGGTATGTTCCTTCTATCCTGACTTTCTTGAGGGTTTTCATCAAGAAAGGATGCTGTGTTTTTGTCAAATGCTTTTTCTGCATCTATTGAAAGGATCATATGCATCTTATCCTTTCTTTGAGTTATGTCGTGTATCATGCTGATTGATTTCAAATATTGAACCAGCCCTGCATCCCAGAGTAAATCTTACTTGATCGTGGTGAATAATTCTTTTAATATACTCAATAGTCGACTTGCTAGTATCTTGTTGAGAATTTTTGCATCCAGGTTCATCAGGGATTTGACCTGTAATTCTTTTTTTTTAGTGGGGTCTTTGTCTGGTTTTGGAATCAAGGCAATACTGGCTTCACAGAATGGTTTTGGAAGCTTTCCTTCATTTCTATATTTTGGGATACACTGAGTACAAAAGGTATTAACTCTTCTTTAAATGTCTGGTAGAATTTCCCTGGAAAGCCATCTGGGCCAGAACTCTTGTTTTGGGAGCCAGTTATTCTTGGTTGACAATTTTCTTCTTCCAACACTTCACATACGGTCATTCCACTCTCTCCTGGCCTGTAGGATTTCTGCTGAGAAATCCACTAACAGCTTAACGGTGATTCCTTTGTAGACTACCATCATTTTCACTGGATGCTTTTTAGGGGTTGCTCTTTATCTTTGATTTTTGACAGTTTCATTATGAAATGTCTTAGAGGTATTTTTGCTCTGTGAAGCTAGAGTGATCTCTTAGCTTCACAAACTTGAATGTACAATTCTCTCCTCAGATGTGGGAAGTCCTTGGCTATTATTTATTTAAATAAACTTTCTGCAACTTTCCCTCTTCTTCTTCTTCTGGAACCCTTATTATTCTGGGTTTTTTCCCCTTTTATAAAATCCTATGCATCATGCAGACTTCACTCTTTTTTCTATCTTTTTCTTTAATCTCCACTACCTGGGTTATTTCAAATTTCTTGTCCCCTCACTTATTCTGTCTTTCATTTGTTCTCCTATTATGTACATGTTCTCTACTGCATTTTCTATCCCATTCATTAAGTTCCTCGGCTCTACTCTCTAGTCTGCTGAGGGTGTATCACCGGACCATCTCACCCAGCCTTCCAGGGAAGTGAAGCATGAGTGCATGTGTCAGGACCTGAAAGACAGTGAGCTATGTCTGGGAAGGGTAAAGCCAAAGGAAACTCTGGTAGAGGTCTGTAATGATCCTGATGTGCAAATTGGTCATCTGACCTGTGTATAGGGGCAAAAGACTAATTGAACCATCTAGTAGCTGGTCCTCTCCACAGTTTCCCTCAGGATAGCTGGCACTCACACACAAACCTGCAAGTTTTATCTAGTAAAGGGAATGATTAGAGGTCTTCAACCAAAACTATCTCAACCTATTCTCAAACTTCAAATGGTTAAGAATCCTGCCTTGCTAGCATAAAGCCAGGAGTGGAATGTGAGTGACTAGTGGGCTACTTTTGGTAAGCAGAAGTAGTGCTGCAAGATGAATCAAATGCTGAGTTAAGGCACCCGATGTTGAGGTTCATTAGATCCCAGAAAAGATATTGGTTGATATAAACAGCAGGATGATGTCAATGGAAGTTGGAATCCACTAAGGAGTATGTAAATATCCACTCGCTGAATGACCTAGCCCTGGAAATGCTGGGAGTAATGGGCCCATACACAGCCATGGCTGGCATTTGGTGATGCATGCAAGAAGGATAAAAGCAAGTGGGTGGCTGGGAATATAGGTTCCCCCTGGGGCCGCCACAGCCACTATGCCACAATGAGTAGGAGGGCCACTGTGATAAGACTTAAAGCCCAGGACATGACCCAATGTGGAGCTGCCACTGGTGCAGATCTCAGTGACAGTAGCAAATATTCAAATGAGAACTTTGAGGGCTGATGGCACCTGCATGTGTCAGTTGGTTGAGCTTCTAGCTCTTGATCTCAGCTCAGGTTATGATCTCATGGTTCATGGGATCAAGCTCCATGTTAGGCTCTGAGCTGACAGTATGAAGTCTGCTTGTAATTCTCTCTCTCTACCCCTTCCCCTCTCTCATGAATGCTTTCTCCCTCTCTTTCTTAATAAATAAATTTTTAAAAGCTTAAACAAGAACTTTGAAGGCTGAAATAGAAAAAAGTTCCATGTGAAAACGAATTGAACACAGGTTACTTGGTCCTGAGTGATAGGAGAGCACCAGTCCGAAAGAACAGGCAATGGTCTCCATTGCCTCAGCAAATCAAAAGGGAGTCAATTCCTATTTTTAAAAAAAATTTACTGAGAGGGGGATGGATGGCATAGTAGGAGGAAGCTAGGCTTGTCTCATCCCAGAAATACAACTAGGTAACTCTCAAATAATTCTAAATACCCAAGAAACCAATCTGAAGGCTGACAGAACACACTCCACACCTAAAGGGGGAGAAGAAGCCACATCAAAGAAGGCAGGAGTGTGGAGACATGGTTCAAGGGAGAAAAGGATCACAGGTGCTGCGGAGAGTAGACAGCCATGGTTGTGAAGAAGGGTGAGAGAGGGCAGAGCACACAAGGGAACACAAAAGGAGATTTACCCAAAGCCATAGGCTGAGAAAATGATAGGGGTTGCTTTTTATAACCTCTTAAAACCAACGGGTGGTAAAAGCCTAGGGTTTGAAAGGTCAGCAGGCTGGACTGGGATAGAACCCTCAGGGCACTGCCCTGCTCCTGGAGAGAGGCCAGGCAAACAACCTAGGGGAGATGGCCTGGAAACAGTGATCTGAAGAATTTTGCATTGCTTTTGCATCTGAAGTAGAAGACACCTGCTTAAATCTTTACTAGTTCTCTTCAGTTAGTGTATTCTGTGTATTGGTACCATTATAACCGTGGGTTTCTCTACTTATGTATGGATACAACTGCGCCATCACTCTTGGTCTCTGTTGTGGCCAAATTCGTAACCTTTTAGGTTTTGTCTGGTTCTTACAACTCAGCAGATTGGCTACTGAAAACTTCTCTTTTGTTTTCCAGAAGGTGGTGCTATGGCTCCAGTGTATGGAGTATATGTTTCTCTCTTCCTTACAAATCCTGATCAGTTTTGCTGATAGCACTCTAACAGACTAGCTCTCCCCACTAAACTCAGGAGCATGTACAGGGAGCCAGCCACAAAGCAGGGTTCAAGAGTATTTGTTGACTTAGCACTAGGGGCATTGAGGGTGCCTGTGGACCTGGTGGGAGGTCTTTGGGTGAGGTTCTCCCAGAGGCTCATGGGAGGACTTCCTTCTGAATTCCTGAGTGTAATCAATAGGACCATGTCCTTTTAAAAACTGTTGATATTTTTCTTTCCCAATCTCTTCTCCCTTCTCCTACTCCTTACTTGATACTCTGGGATGAATACCCTGAGATGGATTTCTCCAAACATGTCCCACACAATTGGGCGTAGATGGGCACTCACTCACCACTATGCTCTTTCCCCACTGTAGAGGTCACTGCTGGACAGTTCCAGTCCATCAATGTCACCAAACTTGTACAGGAATCTCTCGTCAAGAGGGCTGGATTTCTGCAGACTATTTCATCTGTAGGTATCTGCCCAGGACAGCACACTCCAGGTTTTTTTTTTTTTTCTGAGCATGGCCAAGGGACTGGGGTAGGCTTATTGGTTCTGCTGGTTGCATGACCCACACAGAGGTCTGCTGCATACTGCCAGATGCACAGGTGGATGAGACTACTCCCATGTCCCTTGGCATATGGTGCTAGACCCACAACTCCCACTGAGGCACTTTTGTGCACAGATGGATGTCTAATAAGTCGTTTTACAAGGGGGCCAAAAAAGAGGAACATCATTATGCTGACCTCTGCAAGTGAGTTTTAAAGGACAGGAGAGTAAATCAATATCATAAAATGGCCTAAGAAGAAGTGACAGAAAGACAGGAAAGAAACCACTCAACACAGGTTTGACAGAAACTAAAAGAGGAAATATAATTGGAGGTACCACTCTTGCTTTTTGTTTGCTATTAAATAATTTTTTCTTTTTTTAATTTTTTTCGTTTCGTTTTCAAGGTTTTATTTAAATTCAATTTAGTTAAGATACAATGTAATATTAGTTTCAGATATAGAATTTACTGATCCATCACTTACATACAACACCCAGTGCTCGTCACAGCAAGTGGCCTCCTTAATATCCATCACTCATTTAAGTCTTCCCCCTGCTCACCTCCCCTAAGTAACTGCCTGTTCTCTGTAGTTAAGAGTCTACTTCTTGGTTTGCCCCTCTTATTTCCCCCATGTTCATGTGTTTTGTTTCTTAAATTCACATATGAATGAAATCATATGGTATTTGTCCTTCTCTAACTTATTTCGCTTAGCATAATACTCTAGCTATATGCACATTGTGGCAAATGGCAAGATTCCTTCTTTTTTTTCTTTTTCTTTTTCTTCTTCTTTTTTCTGTGGCCACTCTTGGTTTTAAAACAAACATCAGGCTATCAAACTCATGCATATTTCCAAACTCTAACCCTCAGTTTAATGCTCTCCAAGCAATCAATACTGTGTAATAGGGAATGCCAAAAGCCAGGCCTCAAGTTGCAACTCACCCTGGTAACTAAAAGACAATCCATGTTGAGAATACCCACAAAGATGTCTTGCCAAAAAAACACCACACACACACACACAAAACAGAAGCAGCAGCAGCAGCGTTAATAAAATATATTTGTTGGAACAATGAAAGGAAGAAATGAGAAAGCCTTGAAGACTTGCATCTTTAGTACATTCACAGTTTTGGCTTTGTGACTTCTAAGTTCACAACACAGGCTAACTGAGTGTCTTTTCTTCCCACAGCCATGGCCACAGCGAAGTCCCCTTCTGCTCAGAGGCAAAAGAACACATGATCTCCAAGAGAGGCTGACAGAGGAAGGACTGGCACTCGAGTACTGGTTGCCCACGTTGCAGGAACAGCTGGGTGTGACTTGTGCCCAGGCTTACAACACCTAGAAAAAAAAGACCTCCAGAAGCTGAAATCTCAAGCATGACATTTCTGGGAGAAAAAAAGCCCTGGGGAGGCTTCTTAACACGTCACACTCAAATAGTCTTTCCAAGTTACAGGAATCTCAGCTGGAAATGATAAAGAAAACACAGAAGGATGCAGAGCAGACACTGCAGGAGCTAAGAGACTTGCTGTCAGAAGGGAGGCAGCAAGGGGAAGGAGCAGTGAGGAAAAAGAGGCAGAGCTGAGACAGGCAATGGCGACCCCTGAAGAACACTGGCCACCTCCTCAAAAGTCCCTTGAAGAAGTCATGGAAAACAAACAACTTAACCTCACAGAGGGGATATTATCTCCCAGGAAGAACCTCCCAGATAAAGACCTGGTGAAATGGGCATCTGGAGGGTTGGCCCTGCAGGGAATTTACAAAACTAACAATGAAAGGGGTTTGATAGAGAAGAGAGAGGAGCTACTCAGTGTCCCAAAGAACTTCTCACTCTTTGGCCCTCAGCAGGGCACACGGATGGAAACAAGAGAATTTACATCTTCTCAAGCAGAATCCACATTTACCCAGACTATAGAGAAGCTGGGCTTCAGTGCAACTGCCTCAGCCAAAGGTAAAGGTTGGGGATTTAGCCTGGAAGCAGGTGTAGATGACAGCAAACATTCAGAATCTAAGGAAACCCAACAATCACATTCTGAACACCCTTATTTTTGCTCAACCAAGTTCATCTACATCCCACTGGTTTCCTGCCACTTTCCCACTGATCAGCTCCAGTTATCCAAGGCTGCTCTCCAGGAATTAAAATGCATTGAAGACCTTCTGGATCAGTCTGCAGGCCCAGACAGAGTCCCTTTGCTAAAGGCCAGGACTGAAGCTTTCTTCCATAGGTTTGGCTCTCATGCTAACCAGGGCCCACTGCACTTGGGAGGAATCTACTGGTGGAAGGCCATATCAGAGGGTTTCCAAAGTGAACAGCTAAAAGAAGTGAAACAGCAGTCAGCCAAGGCCCTGGACCTTTATATAAGGGGCAGCTACAGTGGCTTTGGGATTCAAGTTGCTACAGATGTGGCTAAGACAGATTCTCATTCAAAAGAAGACTCTGAGAACACAAGCTCCCAAAACCTCCAATCTAGAATCCAATTATCTGTGGCCCAGACAGGTGGCCCACCAGAAGCTAATGATCTTTTCCAGTGGAAGACTGGCCTAATTGCCAGTAATCGAACCTGGTGTGTCATTGACCGGGGAATTCAACTGGTGCCCGTCTGGGACATCATCCTCTCCAGCCACAGAAGTAATTTTAAAGATGCTCTTCAGGTAGCTGTCTGCCTGAAAGACAGCTACACTGCTCTGACTGGCCTCACTACCCAGATACAGAATGGAGAAGAACTGTTAAGCATTGAGAAGAAGGCCAGGGTTTTCCTAGAGGATGTAAAATCCTGGGAGGTATCGGACCCTGAAGAGCAGCTTAAAAAACTGATAAGTTTCATGCAAATGTTGCGTCAAAAACTAAACAGTTACAACACTTGGATTAACATATGCCTCACAGATAGGGATCTGCAGAACTTTCTGGTAAACACTGTCAATTTTTGCAAAAGTTCTTCCATTTATGATACAAAATTTATTAAATCTCAGTTGCGCAGCCTTTTGGATCCTCACATCTATAGAGTGAAAAGCTTTCCTCAGGCTCATTCCATCATGCAGTGGATCTTCTGGTCAGAGCCAGAGCTGGAGCATATCAAAATCTCCCAATTTTCTGAATTAATTAAAATCATAAGAAAAAACAAAAATGACTACCTGGAAGTTAAGGTTAAATCTGAGTCCCCAGAAATTGTGGACGAAGCACACAGAAAGGCCACTTATGAGGTCAGCCGGTCTCTTCGCTGCTTCTTGAATTACCTCCAAGAAACAGAGCAGCCAGACATACAGCTCTTGCTACTTTCCATTGCAGCTGGTGCAGGTTATCACATAGTAAACAATACCTTTCAGTATCTCCTGGGGTGTGATGAGTTAGACTTTCTACTGCATGAAATGCAAACTGCCCAAGATAAATACCAGGAGCTCAAAAATATTTGCAGCTCCAGGGCTCAGGCATTCCTGGTGCTCACGGGTTTGACAGCCTCTGCTGGAGTTACAGCTGTTTCTCCAAAGGAGAAAACACAACGTTTGACATTTATAAGACACTTCATGGGGCAATCATGGTCTAAAAAAGTTGAAGACGTCCTCACCAAACCTGGAGCAGATCATGATTGGGAAAACCTAGAGAAAGACTTGAGACTGCTCATTGATGGGAATTATGAAGTCACCAACCATTCATTGCAAATGGATGAAGTGAGAAAACATTTGCAAAGTATCTTCCATAAAAAGGAACCACCTAGTGAACCACACGATAATGAAAACAACAAATGGGAGGCCACAGAAAACGGAGCCTTCTTAGAATTACTCCAGCGTCTAGGCCTAGAACACTACTACCCAAAGAGGATGAGCAGAGCTAACTTCCATCTGATCTACAAGACTTCTGTGTACAACACCCAGCCCAGCTCTGAACGGGAGCTTCCCTTCTACTTCCTACAGAAGCTACTGATGTTGGATTGTGGGATGAGATATTTGGTCTTCAAAGATGATGGAAATGCAGAGAATCAAGTCTATCTAAGTGCCTTGAAGCAAAAAAATGAGGTTTTCGATCCATATAATGATTTTTTTGAAGACAATGATAGTCCCACTAATCTTTCAGCCACTGATTCCAGACCCCATATTCACCCTATGGATATTCAGATGGCAATTCTTCACTGTGCAGATGATTTTGCTAGACAATATATTCTGGCCAAACTCTCCATTTGTCAGTTTGCCCTCCCTCTTCTTATACCTAATCCTTGCAATTCTCAAATTGAATTCTCTCTCTGGTCTCTCAGTCAGATTAGGAGAGGCTGGCAGCAAGCAAGGAAAACAACAAAAGAGGCAAGCAACAATTATAAGAATCAGCAAATGTGTCGTGTCTCTACCCCCATTGTGTCCTTTATTAGGGTCGGAAATGGATTCTCTGCTTCCAAATCTCAGATTATGAACTGTATTCTCAGTAAACGTAAACATGATATCTTTTTTCATCGACATTGCAGAGGGAGTAGCAAAGACTGTCTCTTGATGGATGGTGTAGTGGAAATTGGCTGGTTCTGTCCTGGGGGTGAAGATGAGGACAGATTTGACAACTGTTTGACCTTTGCCAACCTTCATGGAGATGCCAAGGAACATGAAAAGCAACTCACCTTCCTGAAGGAGATCTCTTCTCTCATTGTAGTCCTCATGGCAACTTCTGATGACAATAAAGAAAACCGAAAAATTATCCGTGACCTGTGTGAGCTAACAAAACCTTTGATCTGTCTGCTTGATGACAAAGATAAAACCACGGCCAATTATTCTGGCCAAAAAGTGAGAATTGGGATCCGGAACAGAAATGAGGCAGAATTAACAGACAACCTCAAAACTAAAATCAGAGATTTGCTAGAGCTCTCTG
Source organism: Helogale parvula (assembly GCA_004023845.1). NCBI lineage: Eukaryota > Metazoa > Chordata > Mammalia > Carnivora > Herpestidae > Helogale > Helogale parvula. The sequence continues at coordinate 23,321 of PJEM01010602.1, read as the reverse complement.
ACACTACTTTTAGCTTAGAGGACTGTGCCCAGATTGCTCGCAAGCAAGGATTCCTTATTGATGAAGACCAGAGAGACTGCAAGGAAGCCAAAGAAATGGCAGAGGTTCTCATGGCGCTATTAGGAGAAATGCAGATACCTCAGATAAAGGAAAACTTACTACCCCTTCAGGGAAATCTGTGGCATCTGTGGTGTAAAAAGGACAAAGAACTCTATCATCTGAGAGAAAAAGGAAATCGGAGCATTGAACAACACAAGTGTGACATTGAGGGAGAGAAACGAAGAATACGGCAGAAACAGTGGGCCAGAGCCTTTCCTCTCAATGTGTTAATGCAATCTGTCCTTGAAATTATCCTAAACCATTCAGAAGCTCATACAAATCTCTACTTCTTACAATGGCTGAGTGTGTCTTTGGACAACCTGACTGCAGGACACTTGGAAGAACTGAATGAAAAGAAAAAGGCTTTGTGGTCACAGGTACAAGCAGAAAAGAAAAAAGCCACAAAGAACACCAACCTGAAACACTGGCAAAATGAGATAGAAGCGATTTCTACAGAGATCAGTGACTGCACCTTGGGAATTGAACAAGTTCTCAGAGAAATAGGCCAGATTTATGAAGTTCTGGAAGAAACTTCCTCCACAAAAGATAAACTTTTTCTCTCCCTGCCCCAGATTGCTGCAGATCTAATGATATCTGGTTTTCCCATTGAGCTGATGGATGGGGATGCTTCATATGTGCCGCTAAAGTGGGTAGCAGCTATTTTTGACAAGGTTTCTGAGAAACTTGGAGACAAACGGCTGTTTGTTCTCTCTATCCTTGGCCTGCAGAGCTCAGGGAAGTCCACCCTGCTGAATGCCCTTTTTGGGCTGCAGTTCACTGTCAGTGCTGGGAGGTGCACCCGGGGGGCCTACATGCAGCTCCTGAAGGTGGAGGAGACATTCACAGAGGAACTTGGCTTTGATTTTGTGCTCGTTGTGGACACAGAAGGGCTTCGCGCCCCCGAACTCAGCAGCAAATCCCAGAATCGGGACAATGAGTTGGCAACCTTTGTTATTGGACTTGGAAACTTGACTCTGATTAATATTTTTGGGGAAAATCCATCAGAAATGCAAGATATTCTACAAATAGTTGTCCAAGCCTTTCTGAGGATGAAACAAGTAAAAATCTCCCCCAGCTGCCTTTTTGTCCATCAGAACGTGGGGGAAGTTACAGCTAAAGACCAAACTATGGAAGGACGAAGGCGGCTAGAGCAGAGATTAGATGAAATGGCAGCAAAAGCAGCTGAACAAGAACAGTACTCAGATGTGACCCACTTTAGTGATGTCATAAAGTTTGATGTCAATACTGATGTCTACTACTTTGCTCACCTCTGGGATGGCAATCCTCCAATGGCCCCTCCCAATCCTCGCTACAGCCACAATGTCCAGGAGCTGAAAAGTAGAATTCTTCTGACAGCCAAACAGGAATCTAGGGGAGGCATCATGAAGATATCAGATGTAAAACTCCGAGTCCAAGATTTGTGGAGAGCCCTAGTGAACGAGAACTTTATTTTCAGTTTCAGGAACACCAGAGAAGTCATGGCCATGAGCAAATTGGAAACAATGTATAACCACTGGACCTGGGAGCTGAGGAGTCACGTGCTCGGCTTGCAGAACCAGCTAACCAACCAGATTCAGAATGGAAAAATCCAGACATTCAGAATAAGCACATTTCAGGCTCCAGTCACAGAGAAATATGAAGCCATCAAACAAGAACTTGAAAAATACTTTAATGAAGATCCGGATAGTGAAATACTGGTTCAGTGGAAAGCAAATTTTGAAAGTAAGCTAACAATGCTTAAAGAGGCACTTATTTCAGAAAGCCAAAAAAAAGCTGATGAACTTATTAGTTTAAAGAAAAGTCAAGAAAAACTGGACAACAAAAAGTCAGCTTATGAAAAGGAATTGTTAGAAAAAAGCCGAATCTTGGCTTTAACCATAAAAGGCACCGAATTGAGTGAGGAAGAGCTACATGAGAAGTTCAATCAACTTTGGGAGAAATGGGTCTACGGTGTGTCCTCAACTCTCCCTCCAGCCACAGAGCCTAACATTGATGTGGATGCTGAAAACATCCTTTTGGAGTATTTCAAAAAGGAGAGAAATATTGTAGACACACTGAAGAAAAATTCTGGAGAAAAGTTTCAAATAAAATATGACGAACATGTCCAGATGAACGCGAAATATTTCGTATTTAAAATGTCATTAGAGGTCCGTGATAAAATGTCCATAGAGAGGACCAATGACCGCATTAAGTCAAGATATAATGAAACTATTAAGGAAATTTGGACACAACAGTGTGATTACAATCCATCTTATTTCCATGAAATCCTGAGAATAATAGATGAGGAAGTGAAATCTGCACCAACAGAGGGAAGATACACATTTACAAGTAAATATGTAATTGATTTATCTTTGTGTTTATTCCGAAAAGCATCAGAGAATTTTAAGGAGATGCACAAAGCATTCAAGAGAGCAAATGATCCTGTAAACTATCTGGAAAGTAAGAAAGAGGATTTCTTCATGAGTTTCAAGATATCTTGTCAAGGAGCAACTTCAGTCAAAACATTTGTTGATTTTCTGTGGCACAAACTCACTCCTGCTGTCTCTACCACCATATGGGAAAAAATGGTCCCCAAAATTGCTGGGGACATGCGCGCTACCTGCCCCGCCTTCAATGGAAACAGGTCTAACCTGGAGAAACACATTCTCATCTCTCTGGCAGAAGAAGAAAATTTTGATAATTACTGGGATTATCTTCATAAACCAGAATCATTTTTTAGGAATTACATTAAAAACCATATTGAAACATATTGTTCAGACAACGGAAGAGAAAAAATAAAGTCTTTTTTAAAAACAACTTTAGATGATATGAAGAATGCCATCCTCTCAGCTATTCATGAATCCACAGTAATAGCTAAAGATAAAAGCAGCACTGTGTCAGGGTGGTTGGATTTGTTCTGTGATGGCCTGGGGAGTAATATGATCTTCCCAAGAAAAGACTTGATAAGCATTGAACACCAAGAGATAAAAGATATGGAGTTTCTCAAAGAAGCCATGAGTGAAGCTTTGGATCCCACAATGAAGAGAGTAGAAGAGAAATATTTGAATATGTCTGTAGAAGAAATGGTTCCAGAAATTCAGAAAATGCTCTCTGAACATCTCTCTGGCTGCTGGAAACAGTGTCCCTGCTGTAAAGCTACTTGTACAAACACAATCCCTACACATGAAGGAGACCACAATGCTCCCTTCCACCGTCCTGTCGCTCTTGGTGGAGGGTCTTTTTACAAAACAGACGACTTCGTCATTGATTGCTGTACTAATCTGGTAGCAAGCGATCTTCTATTGGTTTTGAGCGATGACTGGGAAATCCCATTTAAGAACTATAGAGAGGCAGGAGGGGAGTATGCCAGGTGGAGCATCACCCCAGACTCATCTACCCAACCATACTGGAAATGGTTTGTCTCTCATTTCAGATCAAAGCTAGAAGAAAACTATCAGAAAAAATTTATAAATAAAGGTAAAATCCCTGATGCATGGGCCAAAATCAAAAAGGAAGATGTGCTCAATGACTTGAAAAAACAGTAAGACTCAATGAACCCCACTACTCAGACAATCCTAGAATACCTCCTCACAGTAAGAATCCTCCTTATTTTCTTTTTATCAAATGAAATATATAAAAATCAATAAACATTTCAAGAGTTGAAGATTTCTTGTGAAAAAATTTCATTTTTCATTGCCTCAATTTCTGCAGTTTCAAAAACATATTACTAAAATACATTACATATGATAAAATCAAACAAAATCCACTTAAAATATCTACTGCACATTTTAAACTGTTATTCAGTATGTTTTTATTTTGAATTATATAATGTTATATAAAGTCTCAGAGAAAGTCATTTTCATAGAAGGAAAACAAAATCATTGCAGACTGCTACAAATTTACAAATCTCTATAGAATAAATATATGTATATTTCATACAATATACAGGTCTTTACTAGAAACTACCAATAGCATTTTCTTCTATCCTTCGACATTGTGAGAAAAAGTTACCAATCCTCAAATGGAAAAATATTCATGGAAAGTTCATGATCCCAAGCATAGCAATAATTAGGCATATTCTGTTCTGGAGAGGAATAAAACAGAGACTTCACAAGAGCTTAGGTATTCAGAGCCTGGTGCTATATACAAGTCTGAGATAAATTGGCTTCTGGAACATAATTTATGACCAGACAGAAAGGGTCATTTTAATCGAAGTTGTGGACAAGATCAAATCTGATTAAGCCATTGATAATTTAAAAAAAAAACATTCCTTCAAGAATAAAATATAAAAAACTATACAATTTTATAGGTAGTACTATTTTAATCATAAATTCTTTTTATACATTCAAGTATAAGGATTTATATCCACATTAGGTGATAAGTAACTTTTCATACTGTTTAAGTCATAGAGTCACGATCAGAATAAAAATGACCAAGACTCTGTAGCCAATCAAGGACCTGAGAGGGGAAAGAAATAGCCATTCTACAAACCTACACCTTCTAAAACAATGACTTACACTAGGCTCTCAAAGATGATGATCTAAAGGAATCCTGATACAAAGAAAAATATTTATGTTGAACATAAGGGCATCCACTGGCTTCCAGTTAAGACATACTATCTACCCCTCCAGACCCAGTGAAAACAAACAGCACAGGGAACCATAGTCAAAGGACTGGAATCTTCAAAGTGAAGAGATAGGAGTGATGACTTCTGCCTTACTCTTTGAAAAGTTTTCTAGAATACTATCATTTTCAGGTAAAATGACCCATTTCTTCAAAAGAAATCCTGGAACATAAAAATTATAATAGATAAAGAAAACAGGTATTCTTGAACAATACAATTTTCCTTTTGTTCTCTGGAAAATAAACTCAGTAAGAGTTGGAAGGACTTACTAATATGATTAAGTTGAAATGGTGATAGGAACAGAATCCCTGCATGGAACCTGTCTCTCAAATCACTGCATCCTCAAAAACTGCAATGTTCAGTTGATATTTGCTGAATGCTTTTTGTATTTGTTTCATGAATCCAAAATAACCTTAAGAAGTATTATATATCATATATTAACTTTTATTTTCAAACCAAAATTGTGTATAAATAAAAAAGATCTTTGACAAATTCCTTAGGCATTTAAGCAGTATGATTATTTAATGAGATTCAGAGACTATGCTCAAAAGATCCCAAATAATCTGGCAAGAAGTAAATTGGGATAGAGAAAAGACAACTATATAGGAATGGAGTTTTCTGTGATAGTAATGGAGAGTGTAAAACAGCCATTAAGTCAGAGTTAGGATTAAAGAGATTACAGTGTCAGCAGGTTAGGGTCACAGATGGAGGAGTCTTCAGGGACTGTGGAAAAGGGAGGAAGGAATCAGTAGGGATGAGAATCACATGATTGTCAAAAGTGGAAGACACTGGACCCAGGTGTCGGTCACAGGATTAGAAGTGGCCTGAGTTGTAATGAAAAAGAATGAAATCTTGCCATTTGCAACAACATGGACGGAACTAGAGTGATGATGCTGAACAAAATTAGGTAATCAGAGAAAGACAAATATCATATGACTTGACTTCACTCATATGTAGATCTTAAGATACAAAACAGATGAACCTAAGGGAAGGGAAGCAAAAATAATACAAAAGCAGTGAGGGAGACAAAACATGAGACTGTTAAATATAGAGATCAAACTGAGGGTTGCTGGAGGATTGGGGGGTGGATGGGCTAAATGGGCAAGGGCATTAAGGAAGACATTTTTTGGGGTGGGCACTGGGTGTTATATGTAGGGGATGAATCCCTGGATTCTACTCCTGAAATCATTACTGCACTATATGCTATAACTAACATGGATGTAAATTTTTTTAAAAAGTGGCTAGATTTATAAAATCAGTAGAGGTGAAGATTCACATGGTCATTGGAATGAGTCTCTCAGAGTCACTGAAAGTGGGAACATGGAAACAAAGGAATTCAGGGTCACCACAGCAATAGATTTAGGGAATTTCCAGAATCACTTAAGCAAGAGATCCAAGTGTTAATGGGAAAGACAGAGTCACAAGGCCTGTAGGCATGGGGCTAGGAGAGTGACATATTCTAAGGCAAGATCAAATCACATGAATAAGATGTGAACTATTTAAATAGAGATAGAAAATAGGTATTAAGAAATTCTAAAGTAGGTTTTTCTTTCAGAGACAGAGGAGAGAAACTTAAAATAAAGTCTAGGGAATGGGGTGTATGATGGATTCCATGTTTGTGTCCCCTGCAAAATGTATATGTTGAAGCCATAACCCACCATGTGACTTAGAAAGGGGACCTTTGGAAATTAAGAGTAAGATGACTTAGTGAGTGCAAGACCCTCATGATGGGATTAGTGCCCTTAGAAGAAGAGACCCCAGAGAGATCTCTCCCCAGGCCATGAACCAAGAAAAGGCTATGTAAGCTCACAGTAAGAAGGCAGCCATCTGCAAGCCAGGAAGATTCCTCAAAAGGAATCTAACTGGCTAACACCCTGATCTTAGATGTTCCAGAACTGAGAAATAAATTTCTGTTTTCTAAGATACACAGTCTTTAATTATTTTGTTTTAGCAGCCCAAACTACAACAGTGTTGTCCAAAAATTCACCCCCTAAAGTTCTGGTGGGCTTTTCCCTTGGACTCTAGAAAAGGCATGTGAATCATACAATTTTTACTTTTCCCCTTCCCTCAAAATAGTAATTCCCTTGAATCATTCTAACCCTTTAGTAAGGTCTGGGAGTGTGTGCTGCGTGAGTGAACAAGGAAGGGAGGAGAGTGTGCATCTTACCACTGATATTACCATGAGAACTACTGACACTGCTGCCTTTGTAGTAGTGGCACCTGTGAGGCCCTGGGCATGTTAATTTAACCTTTCTGTACTCAAGTAACCTATCTGTTAAGTAGTACATTTCTCATGCAGTTGTAGAGAGAAATAAATGAACTGCTATATATAAAGTATTAGGGACAATGCCATACACAGAGTAAGTATCCTATAAGTGTAAGTAATTATTATGTTATACTCCCTCTCTCAGGTTCCTTCTTCCTTTGCTTTTAAGTAACATTTTATTAGAATCACATTGACAGGTTAAGATAGCCTCACTTAAGGTTCACTGGCAGGAATATTTAACAAGGACTCCTTGGGAAACCATAATTAGAACATAGTAAGTTCTCAATCAATGTGATTATAACATAGCTCAAAATGCATCTCAAGATATCAATGTCCTTTGATACTTTACGAGTAGTTACAATGATTTCAATTACTAACCAACCCTCAAAAACTTAGAGGAGTCACTGTCACAATTCTCTAGCAGTGTGAGAATAACATGTGTTAGGTTCCTCAGAAGCAGGCCTAAGACAGACTGACATAAAAGTGACTAATTACAAGTTATCACAGTAAAAATGAATAAGGGGAAGCAATAAGTGAAAGGTAATTTACGGTGAGGGAATAAATTAGTAGGTTTAAGTCAAGTTTTGAGAGGTAAGGAGTATCAGCTTGCAGTTGTAGTTAAGAACACAAACTCAGAAGTTAGATTGCTCTTTTTTACATAGGGCCTCCACCATTTCCTAGCTGTGTGTCCTTGAATGAGTTCCTGAACCTGTCTCTGCTTTCTTTTCTTTTTTTAAAAAATTTTAATGTATATTTATTTTTCAGAGACAGAGGAGCCAGAGTGTAAGCAGGGGAGGGGCAGGGAGAGAGAGGGAGATACAGAATCCAAAGCAGCCTCCAGGCTTTGAGCTGTCAGCACAGAGCCAGATGCGGGGCTCATACTCACAGACTACGAGATCCTGACCTGAACCAAAGTCAGTACTCAATCGACAGCCACCCAGGCACCCCTGCTTTTTATTTTCTTCATCTATAAAATGGTGCCAGCTCAGAGAGATGTAAGGATTACTTGGGATAACACATATGCCTGGCACAGAGTATATGGTCCAGTAATGTTAGGTGGTGGTATAAGAAGCAGCAGGAGCAGCAAAAATCATGTTAACAGAATTACAGTAATTATTAACATTATTATTATCATTGATATTATACTAAAGTAGTTACACCTGAACCCTGTTCTGAACTCTTAAGTTCCTGAAAAAAGAAGGTCCATGTCTTGCTCATTTCCGTATGCTCAGGATCTAGAATGGTACTTACCACAAGTGTAGGTGATAAATAATGACTCTTAACCATAATGGGCAAGTTTTCTAGATATCGGAGGTGAAGATGATGACAGATGAAAAGAAAAGAAAGAAATCAAAGATGGTTCTAATCCAAACAGTGATAATGTAGCTAATTAACTAAATAAAGGTCACCAATGGCCTCTACTTTGCTAAATCCATTTTGTTTTTACTCTCAATAGTCTTACTTAATCTACTAACATCATTTTATCACTCTCCTTCCTGAAACTTCTTCACTTGGATTTGAGATACTGCACCCTTGCTTTTCCTCCTTCTGTCACTCTGCTTTACTGGCTCTTCCTCTTCCTCTTAGAACTCTCAATGCTAGCATATTCCAAGGGCTCAATCTTTGGTCTTCCTTCTATATCTAGATTCTGTCTTCCTCTTAATGTGTCAACTGTCCCCAAGGCAATAAATACTACCCATACATTGATGAATCCTAATATATATGTCTCACGTATACCACTTTTCAAATGTGAAATACTTGCCTACTCAACACCCGTACTTGGAGGTCTTAAAGACAACTCAAGCTTAAAAGTTAATGTTCAAAACTGGATGTGAAATATCCCCTCACTTGAAGCTTGCTCAACCCACAGCCTTCCTCATCTCATTTAAAGGGAAATCCATTGTGTTGAACCCCTCAGGCCAAAAACTACTCTGAAGCATCCATAATTCATCTCACCCCTCTCATTCACTGGTAAATCCTATGGAATCTACGTTGAAAATATATCCAAATCTAACCATATTACACCACTCTACTGTGAGCACTGAGGCTCAACAGCAACAGATTGCCACATCTATAGCCTATTCTCAAGAAGTCAGTCAGAAAGCTTTCTTAAGAATATATGCTAGATCATTTCAATCTTTTGCTCAATACCCTCAAATAGCTCCACTTCTCATTCAGTGTGAAAATCAGAGTCACAAGAGTCATCAAGTCTCCTAATTACTGTTCTGATCTACTCTCCTACTTCTAACCCCCTTGGTCATTCACTCCAACCATACTACTGCTATTACTCAAACATTCATTGTTGTCCCTGCCTTAGGGCCTTGGCTGTAGGTCTTACCTATGCCTGGGGGAATATTCTTCCCCCAGATATCCACTTTGAAAACTCCCTTTTATTCCCAAATACTTGTAACTCTTTGCTCACACTTCATTTTACGAATGAGACCTTTCCTAGACCCTCCTAATTAATAAAACAGTCTGCACCCCTCCCCTACCTCTGGCATCCAGGTCCTTACAGATGACTTATTTGTGTTTAAACTTATCATCTTCTGGATTGTGTCATATATTCATTTATTATTTCATTCTTTTTGTCTAGAATGCAAGGTCCATAAGAGCAAGAGATCACTTTTGTTAACTATGACATCCTTGGCACCTAGCACAAAGTATAATTATTTCAGTATAGGTACATAATAAATATTGCTGAATGAATAAATGAATGAAGGAATCTTTTGAAAAATGCACATATTTAGGGTGTCTGGGTGGTTCAGTCAGTTAAACGTCTGACTCTTGATTTTGGCTTAGGTCATGATCTTACAGTTTGTGAGTCTGAGCCTGACGTCAGGTTCTGCACTCACAATGTGGAACCTGTTTGAGATTCTCACTCTCCTTCTCTCTCTGCCCCTCTCTCACTTGGTCGCTCCCTCTCTCTCTTTCTCTCTCTCAAAAACAAATGAAACAAAAAATAAATAAAAATGGGCAGATTTGGTTTTTTTATGTGAATTCAAATTATTCTCTCAGGGTCTTTGATTTCAACCTAAAGAACTTTTTTTAGGATTTCTTTAAGGTGTGTCTTCTAGCAACAAATTTGCTCAGTGTTTGCTTACCTGGAAATGTAGTTTGCCTTCATTTATTTAAAGACAGTTTTTCTGGAATAAGATTCTTGATGAATACCCTTTTTTCTTCCAGCACCTTGAATATACCATCCCACTGCCTCCTGCCCTCCACTGGTTCCGGTGAGAAGTTGACTGTTAATCTTATTAGGGTTCTCTTGTACAAGATAAGTCCATTTTCTCTTGCTGCCTTCTAAATTTTCTCCTCCTTGGGAAAGGGGAAGGGGAGTGATGGTCATGGAGGAGGGCACTTGTGGGGAAGAGCACTGGGTGTTATATGAAAACCAACTTGACAATAAACTATATACAAAAAACAAAAAAATTTTCTTTTTAGTTTTCAGCATTTTTACTATAATTTGTCGATTTGTGGATCTCTTTCTGATTATACCTAGAATTCATTTAGCTTCTTGGAAGTGTAAATTAATGTTAATAAATACATTTGAAAGGTTTGTAGCCATATTTCTTCAAATATTTTTTCTGCACCTCTCTCTCCTTTCCTTCTGGTACTTATATTATGTATGTGTTGGCATGTTTAATGTGTCCCACATTTTCCTGAGTTTCTGTTCACATTTCTTCATTCTTCTATTCTCTGTACTCAGATTATGCACAATTGCATATCAGTCTACCTTCGAGTTTGTTAATTCCTTCTTCTGCCAGTTCAAATCTACTGTTGAGCTCCTCTAGTGAATTTTTCATTTCAGCTACATTTCTCCCCCCCTTATCCACAGGGGATAGATTCCAAGCCCTCCAGTGGAAGCCTGACACCACAAGTAGTCGACATTCTATATGTACTATGTTTTCTCAGATACATACATACCTAAGATAGACTTTAATTTATAAATTAGGCACAGTAAGAAATTAACAACTAATGATAAAGTAGATTATAACAATATGTTGTATTAAAAGCTATGTGAATGCTGTCTCTATCTTATATTGTACTCACCTCCTTCTTCTTGTGATAGCGTGAGATGATAAAATGCCAATGTGATGAGATGAGTAAGGTGAATGACATAGTCATTGTGATGTAGCATTAGGCTACTACTGACCTTCTTTTGATGTATCAGGAAGAGGATCATCTGCTGCCAGACATAGTTGACCATGGGTAACTGAAACCACAGAAAACAAAACCATGGATGGAGGGGTGGAGGTGAATTGCTACAGAATTTCCATGGGCTTTTATAATTTCTTTTATTGATATTCTTTATTTGATCTGACACTGTCATCATACTTGATTCTCTAATCTTGCTTTTATTTAGTTCTTTGAACATTTTATAATGGCTACTTTGAAGTCTTCTACTCTAATTCTAATATCTGATTGCTCTCACTGGCAGTTTCTGTTGCCTGCTTTTTTTTTCGGTTGCATGAGTCATACTTTTCCTGTTTCTTTTAACCTCTTATAATTTTTTTTGTTGCAAACTGGAAAATATATTATAGCAACTGTGGATATTGTTTCCCTTTTGCATGGAGTTATTATTGGCTTGCTTACTAGTTGGCTGGATTGTTTTGATGAAGTGAAGTCTCTATTCTCCTTCACCCCCTACTCTGCCTCTTGTGGTCTTATGTCTCTGATGTTCCTCCTCAGAGAATGCAGCTATACACAACCACGCTGGGGTGACTGGTTTTAGCAGCATTCTATTTGTCTCTTTCTCTGATCTATTCAGTTTTCCACCACCTACAATGCAACATCCAGCAGGGCTCCACGAATTTCTATCTGATTGTTCCATTATTTTGAACAGAACCCTGGGGCCTAAGATGCTTCAGTCTGCTCCAATAAGCTGTGAGCAGGATTAGATTTTAAGGTCAATCTTTGAGGGGTTTTTCCTGACCCTAGGATGAGTCTTCCCGTCTCTTACCTTGATTCTTTTTGGCAAACTACCTGGCCTATGGTTTAGCATGTTACTGTCATAGAGTTCTTAGCCTCCCCTTAATTCTTACCACAAAAATCTCCGTTGTTTTCAGGAGCACCCCTAGGTTTTAACCCCCCACACACACTCTTTCAAATAAAGTCAGTTCCTTAGGGGAGAGCTCCAGGGCTCTCTGTTCTTATAAACTGCCTATTCACCTTGGGAAAAAAATCTCTGAGCCACTCCATAGGCACTGAGTGGGGACAGAGTCTTTAGCTTCTTGGCTTGCCTTTCCCAGCATAGAATATCTGCCCTACAAGTGAGCTGAGGAAAAGACGATTGTGGTCCCAATATTTTCAGCCTGCTATCCCAGTGGTGGAACCTCCACACCTATGGGTGGGGCTAGGTGGAAGAGGGAGTCCCGATTCCTCAGCAGCAGTCTCTTGCAAATTAGCCTCTACAACTTGAAATTGAAGGGGATGAAAAATGCTGGCCACCTGCCCCTCCCAGTAAAATGCCCTATCTTTCATTGGGAGCTGAGGGAAAATGGTGTTATACCCAAGATTTCCATATCGTCCCCAAAAACCAGAGACTGCCAGGGAGACCGAGTCATGCATGCAAAAGCAAAGGGCTTTATTACGGGTTTAGGCGCGCTTGGGCCTAAACTCAGGTTCGCAGACTTCACCAGCACAGTGGATCCATGCTGAGAGCCCTGAACAAAGGCGGAGTAGGGCCTTTATAGGAAGGGGGAGTTACAGGAAATTGTGACACAGGTATAGTGATCCAATCATTATTATACAATATTATTGACAGCAGCATTCATTGATACTTTTGGTGAGAACCAATCACAACATTTAGAGTATTGACCAATTACAGAGTGGGCCCAGGACCCTCACACAGGGCGTGACTAGCCTTCTAGGCCTGCCCTTAGAAATGTTAAAGGTGTTAACTGGCCTTTCCTGATAGGGTGTTACAGGCATTGTCCCTCCTTCCTTGGGCAATGTGTGCACTTCTATTGTCTAATGATTCTGAGAAACTGACACCTAGGCCTCCAAGGTCAGAGTCAGTTTGATTCAGACCTGTGTCCTTTCAATGGAACCCCACCTTCTTACCCACATCTGCTTACAGTGGAAGGAAGGAGTGGGTCAAGGATCAGGCCACAGACTCGGCTGTTCTTACCAACTTTTAATAGATTTTCCTGAATAAATGTTCCTTCATTTGCTGTATGGCCTTAAAACAATCCAGAAACTTTCATTGGTTGGTTTTTTAAATAATTTTCACCAGTTATACAACTTCACTGAGGAATGGATCCATGAAATTCCTCACACTGCCACTTTAGAAGTAGAACTCTTCAAACAGGCAGCAGCCTCTTTGACCTCAGACACAGCAAATTCTTACTAGACCCACTGCCAGAGGCAAGGGAAACAAAGCAAATATGAACTAGTGAGACTTCATCAAGATAAACATTTTCAGCACAGTGAAGGAAACAATCCATAAACTAACTTACCAAATGAAATGGGAGAAGATACTTGCAAATGACATATCTGATAAAGTGTTAGTATCCAAAATCTACATGAACTTATCAAACTCAACACTCAAAAAACCCAAATAATCCAGTTAAAAAGTTGGCAGAAGATATCAGAAACATTTTTCAAAAAAAAGAACATGCAGATGTCTAAGAGGAACATGAAAAGACGCCCAACATCACTCATCATCAGCGAAATATAAATGAAAAGCATGATAAGATACCACCTCACACCTGTCAGAATGGCTAGAAAACAACAGGTGTTGGTTAGGATGCAGAGAAAGGAGAACCCTCTTAACACTGTTGGTGGGAATGCAAACTGGTGTGGCCACCCTGGAAAACAGTATGGAGGTCCCTCAAAAAGGTAAAAATAGAACCACCCTCAATCCAGCAATTGCACTACTAGGTATTTACCCGAAGGATACAAAACTACTTATTAAGATATATATGAACCCCAATGTTTATAGCAGCATTATCAACAATAGCCAAACTATGAGAAGAGCCCAAATGTCCACTGACTGATGAATAGATAAAGAAGATATGGTATGCTGGTGCACCTCAGTGGCTCAGTCAGTTAAGCATCCGACTCCTGATTTCACTTCAGGTCATGATCTCAAGGTCGTGAAATCAAGCCCTGTCTTGGGCCTCTGGACAGAACACAACACGGATGCTGCTAGGAATTCTTTCTCTCCCTTTCTCACTCTGCCTCTCCTCCACTTGCACATTCTTTCTCAAAACCAAAAAAGCTTAAATAATCTGGAATATATATACAATGAAATGTCATTTATCCACCAAAAACAATGAAATCTTGCCACTTGCAATGATGTGGATGGAGTTACAGTATATCATGCTAAGCAAAATAAGTCAGAGAAAGACAAATACCTTATGATTTCACTCATATGTAGAATTTAAGAAACAAAATAGATGATCATAGGGGAAGCGGGGGGAGTAAAAAGGAGAGAAGGAAACAACCCATAAGAGACTCTTAACAACAGAAAACAAACTGAGGGTTGATGGGGAGAGGTGGATGGGGATGGGCTAAATGAGTGATGGGTACTAAGGAGGGCACTCTCTATGACAAACACTGGATGTTTATATGTAAGTGTTGAATCACTAAATTCTACTTCTATAGGACAGGGCACTCTTGATTTCAGCTCAGGTCATGATCTCACGGTTCGTGAGTTCAAGCTCCATGTTAGGCTCTATGCTGGCACTGGGGAGCTTGCTTGGGATTCTCTTTCTCTTTCTCTCTCTTTGATCTCACCAGCTCATTCTCTCTCTCTTTCAAAATAAATAAACTATAAAAAAAAAAAATCTACCCCCAAACCAAAATTATGCTATATGTTAACTAACTGGAATTTAAATAAAATTTTGAAAAAGAAAGAAAAAGGAATAGAACTCCTCTAAAATCAACAGATTTGGGGGCACCCGGGTGACTCAGTCAGTAAAGCGTCTGACTTCAACTCAGGTCATGATCTCACAGTTCATGGGTTCGAGCCCCGTGTCGGGCTCTGTGCTGACAGCTAGCTCAGAGCCTGGAGCCTGCTTCACATTCTGTATCTCCCTCTCTCTCTGACCCTCCCCTGCTCATGCTGTCTCTCTCTGTCTCTCAAAAATAAGTAAAATTTAAAAACAAAAACATAAGATCAACAGCTTTGTAGAATCTTCAAGGAACAGATTTAAGAATGCCATTTAGGGACACCTGGGTGGCTCAGTCAGTTGAGCATCCAAATTTGGTTCAGATCATGGGCTTGTGAGTTTGACCTCCCCCATTCCCTCATCAGGCTCTGTGCTGACAGCTGAGAGACTAGAGCCCGGTTCAGATACTGTGTCTTCCTCTCTTTCTGCTTGTGGGCGCTCTCTCTCTCTCTCTCTCTCTCTCTCTCTCTCTCTCTCTCTGTCTCTCAAAAAAATAAATAAATAAATGAGAGAGAGTGAGACACATGCCCAGGCAATTGGGGAAGAGACAGAGAAACAGGGAGAGAGAGAATCCTAAGCAGGCTTCTCACTCAGCACAAAGCCCATGCCCAGCTCCATCTCACCACTTCAAGATCAGGACCACAAGATCACAATCTGAGCTGATATCAAGAGTTGGATGCTTAACTGAGTGAACCACCTAGGCATCCCTAAAAAATGCCATTTAGAATAATGCTGAGTTTGTTCCCAACCTGCTAAAGAATTTCATGAATTTCCTATTGATTAACCTGCCTGACTAATGAATTGGTAGCCTATTAAGACATATGCCCCATAGGGTAGGAGATAAACCCTACAAAGAATCAGGGACCTGCCTCACAACAAAAGAATTTAGGGGTTCAATGGTCAAACTATCCCCTCCAAAATAAAATACAAATAACGCATCTTGCATCCCCTAACGTAAAGAACAAAGGACAGAACCTGATAGGCCTCCCAATTCTGAGAGCAATATATTCCATACCTGGGAATACTTCTCTGGCCCATGTAGTAGGTGACAAAGAATGCTGCCAACTCTGAATGGAGTCCAGAAGAGGAAAGGACTCTGCAGTAGACTCAGGTTGGGGTACAAGTTGACCAATTGCTGTGCCATATGATCCAGCAGACCACACGGTGTTGGAGATGTCAATGTTGGTAAAAGAATCACTGAGGAGTTCATGGCAAGGCTCAGCAAACAATGGCCCATGGGCTAAACTGGTAT
Organism: Helogale parvula; assembly: GCA_004023845.1. Lineage (NCBI taxonomy): Eukaryota > Metazoa > Chordata > Mammalia > Carnivora > Herpestidae > Helogale > Helogale parvula. The sequence continues at coordinate 7,206 of PJEM01010602.1, read as the reverse complement.
GCCACCTTTTTGTAAAAAAATTTTTATATGAATTGAGCCATGTACATTCATTTGCATATTGTCTATAGATGCTTTCACACTACAAAAGCATAGCTAAGTAGCTGAAGGAAAGAATATATGGCCATTAAGCCTAAAATATTTACCATCTAGGCCACTAGAGAAAAAGTTTGCTTATGTGTGGTTCATGGTAAGTCCCAGTGAGAGAATCATAATGTAGGAGATCTGGAGTAAAGCCATGCTATCAGCAGCAACGAAGTATATGCCTTTTGAAAAGGCTCCTAGTCTGCTACTGATCTCTGCTGGTTATGGAATGTTTGACCTTGAGGCACAAAGTGATGATGCAACTCAAATTGCCCATTATAAGATGGGTTATGGTGGACCCACCAAAGAATATAGTCAAAATGTCCAGCAGCAACCCACGGTAAGATGGAAACAGTATGTCCAAGATCAAGTTTAAGTAGGACAGAGGTATGAGTAAGTATGACCAGGTAGCCCAGAATGCCAAGTCACCCACCGTGGTGGTAGCAGGACTCCACCCTCAATCCACATCTACGACTTTATGAGGATCACAAACAAACAGCTAAAGGACATGGGAAATGCTCAAAAATCCCTAATATCAGAGACAGCTGGATCTGGGAGTTGGAATGCTCATGGGTAGAAATTAACTAAAGAGCCTCAGAAAAGCTGAATCGGTCCCAGGGAGAAGAGCTGATACTTCATTCTAGGATAAACCTACAAGAAAAATATATTTCATTGGGGAGAGAGAGGGAGTTATATGAAAAACTCCAGAGGTCGCATCAAGGACAGAAACAGAAAATGGTTTCAATGTCCAGCTTCACACTGGCCTTTGACTTTCCATACAGAAAAGCTAAGCACATGGGTAGCCAGTAATGCAGCCACCTGAGTTTACTTGCCTTCTCAAAATTAGTCTATGTATTTGCGATCAGGAGAATCATAATTTTCATAATTTGTGGGGAAATTCATCCTACTTACCAGAAACTAAGCTGAACACAGTACTAACACCTAGGAAACAGTTAATGCTGGAACAGAAAAACAATTTTTTAATGTTTTTCATTATTTTTGAGAGACAGAGAGAGTGCGAGCAGGGTAGGGTAAGAGAGAGAGGGAGATACAGACTGTGAAGCAGGCTCCAGGCCCTGAGCTAGCTGTCAGCACAGAGCCGATGCAGGGCTCAAACCCACGAACTATGAGATCATTATGTGAGCCAAAGCCGGATGCTTAACTGACTGAGCCACTCAGGCACCCCCAAAAAAATTTTAAACAAGTAAAATTAGTGTACTATCCCCAGAAAAATTTGAGAGACTATCCAAAAACAAAATGCTTCCATACAGAGTCATCTTTGACAGCCTCCTCTCATTCTTCATATCTAATCTATCACCATGATCTGTCAACTTTACCTCACAAATATCTTTCAAATCTATTCGCGTCCGTCCACCACCAACATTCTGGTGCAAACTACCACCATCTCTCTTAGTCCTCTGACCAATCGGTCTTTCCTCATTCATTGTTGCCCACCCAATACATTTTCCAAAATTAATCAAACAGTGGTTTTTAAAATTTAAATATGATCATATCATATACTACCACCTTCCCTTCAAATCTTTTTTTATGACTTCCCAAGGCCCTATGAAGAAAGGCCAAAGTTGTTGATGTAGTAGACAAATCCCTCCACACAGTGGATCCTACTCATCTTTCCAGCCTCGTCTCCCACCACTCTCCCACTTAAATACTATTATGGAGCCCCAGTGGCCTTTTTTTTTTTTTTAATTGGCTGGAGTGCCCCAGGTTTCCTCACTTACCATGGGGTCTTTGTGTACATTTCTTTGGTCTATAATGCTCTTCTCCACACTTCTTCCTTTTCTAGTTTGCTTCATAGTTCAGCTGGAGTCACTTTTAAAACCAAGGAAGCCTGTTCTGACCCCCCAGCATTAAGTCAGCATCCTCACCCATCTGGAAACTCTACTAACCCTCTATTGCTTTCTCACATGTTCTCTAACTACAATGAAATTAAAGTAGAAATCAGCAACAGAAAGAAATCTAAGGGGGGAGGGGAGCCTGACCGTCATAAGAAAACCAGGAAGAGATGATGGGAGATGGTGGTGATGATGATATGAAGCTTGTGACATGTAAGCCAAAAGGACAAAACTGTTCCAAGTAGTAGGGACTTGTCAACCATGTCAAATCCTACTGAGAGCTCAAATAAGGTAACACTGAACATTTTCCATGGATTTGGCAAAACAGAAGACTTTACCGACCTGGGTAATTGTTATCTCATCGGAACTGTGGAGGAGTAGGTCAGATTAAATTGGGCTAAGAAGTGAATGAAAGGGAAGTAAATTCTCTACTTTTGACAATTCTGATGATAAATTTGCTGTGACGGAAAAGCGTACAGGGGTATATGGGATATAACGGGTTAATTGCATGATTTTAAATTTCCCCTTACTTTACTTATTTTTGCCTGTTTGTTTCTTGAAGATATATTTAATGGCCATTATGAATGTTTGTTATTTTTTCCTCCCTGTATATTTAAAATAATCTTTTCACTTTATTACTATTAGTTCTTCTTGTTGGATTTTATCTTTTATTAATTGAATTTGCCCCTATGACTTCTATCAGCTAATTGTACACAGTGGCCTTTATTGTCAGCACTGATAAACTTGGTCATATATTGGCCATCTTATTTTATGAGTTTTTGTGTATGTGTATTATTTCTAGTTGTTTCTTTTTCCTTTTCTAACCTACTGGATCAATCAAATTTTCTCCTTCTTTTCCTTATGATACGCATTTTCCACCTTATGTCTATCATATGAATATTTTTAATGTAACAAATATATCTAGTTTATTAAATGAGTTGGAATCAGTAGGTACAAGCAAAAAGCAATTTTATTTTTCTCCTGACTGCTTTATTTATAGTCTATTCTGTGAACTCAGCTCTCATCAACTATGTAGGAAATATCAAGTGAATCACCTAGTTTTCTCAGCGACTCTTATTCTTTAAAAAGTTTAATATAGTCTCATATAATCTTATTCAATTGAAAACTTCTCTCTTCCAAGAACTCCAGAGCTGCCTCATGGCAATAGGAAAAGAAACTGAGATTAGCTTCCTCACTATCATCCCAGTTGAAAATGGGATGATAACAAATAACTAATAAGCATAGCCAGACATGTAAAGACCACATATTGCATGAAGCCATTTATATAAAATAGTCAGAATAGGTAAATCTATAGAGACAGGAAGTAGACTGGTGGTTGCCTAGGGCTGAGAAGAGGAGATAGGAGGAGGGTAAGAATGATTACTCATGAGTTCAAGGATTGTTTTGGAAGTGATGAAAATGATCTAAAATTAGATTATGGTGATAGTTACACAACTCTATAAATATACTAAAAACTACTCAATTGTGCATAATAAATAGGTAAAGCTTATCGTGTATGAGTTATATCTCAATAAAGCTATTTAAAGAAAAAGTAATAAACAATAGGCCATCAAAATGTCAGTATGCCCCCAAATATAAAAACAGTATAAGTTACATTATCTAAAATTAAGAACAAATCCCCCCAAACCATTAAAAACTTGGAAATTTTGAAGTATTTATGAATATATAAAGCAGAAACCAAAGCCAAAATCACAGACTATTTATAAATGATTGACAACTACAACATTGTATAGTGTATAACAAAATATGGGTTATAGGAAAATAAAAGCTCTGAGAAAATTTTGGTACTGTAGATATATAAAGTAATTAAAATAATAATAAAAGTTAATAAAATTTTCAAGTAAAAAATGATCATAATATATTTATTATGACAAAACATAAAGTCAGTAAATAGAATGAAAAGGTGGATCATTGAAATGAATTAAACACAGAAAAAATCTTTTGAAAAGTCGGACCAAGAAAACAGGGAAATATATATAAATATCAGAAATAAAAAAGAGAATAGAATACTACATTAATATATTACATAAAGAATATAATTCTGTAATACTATGTTTCTTTCTGAAATATATATTACAAGAAAAATATAAATGATGAAATATGGCTTTAAAATTTGTTTAGGGATGGGGCGCCTGGTGACTCAGTTGGTTAAGTGCCTCTTGATTGCGGTTCAGGCCATGATCTCACGGTTAGTGAGGTATTTTTTAAAAAATGAAAACTAAAGAGGAACGGTGAGGGGAAGTATGGCAATGTATGGAATTCTCCCTTTCTTGGTAACTGTGCCTGATTGTAATAGCGCATTTGTCAGTTAGGGCCCAGGGATATTTTGAGGTGATTCGCCTGATGGGCTTGTCTGTATTCAGCCAGCTGTCGCTGGGAGCCCTTTCCACATTCCATTGTTCCACCCTGTATTCCTAAAAGCCACCTCTACACAGATGAAGAAAGTGAAGGAGGAAGAGGGACAAAAGGAAGAGAATGACAACACAGATGAATCCTTCTGGAAATAGGGCATGTGAGGTGCCTTCTAGGCAGTGTTGGGAGCCATTTCTGAACTCACTAGTTGAAAATACTCCTTGTGACATTAAGGCAGGTTTGCAAGGCCTCCTGCTGTCAGATGGTGACTAATATCTACCCCTCACTCAATTATTTTTGCCTGAGCACCGATCCCCCAAGGCACCTTGTTGAATGATATTATTCTGGCCCTAATATATGCTGATTGCACCTTCTGAAGGACCTTATTATAGGAATTTCTTCTTTTGTGATTATGGGAGCAAATATTGCATTTCCTGAGGAACATGTTTTCCTTCCCTCAAGAAAACAAGCTATTGACCTCTGCTCACAAAGAACTAGCTTTTGCCTTTGCCTTGCTAAAAACATTGTCTTATATTTGAATGCTGAAGATACCTTCCTTCCCCATATGATAAACATCTAAATCACCTACATCAGTCACTACCAATAAAGATGATGCATGAGTCTTCTACAAATCTATGTTCTGGGAAATTTTTACATACCAAAGAAATTTGTCATCACAAATCATTGTCTAAGGCAAATGTCACTTCTGTGCTGAACCCCCCACACTTAATGATAAATAAAGCTTAGTCTGAATCAGTGCAGAGATGCCTGCCTGGTGACCAGAAAGAATCTCATGGCTCTCTCATCCTTCCCTTTTGCCGACACTGCCAATCCTTCAGGGAACTCTGGACCTGCTGGAGCTGGACTCCAGCAAGGCTGCTCACAGAAGTTGCCAATTATTTCTGATTATTGACTAGTGAGATATTGTGACATAATAAGAAGTACAGATTTGTTGTTTGTCCAGGTTCCTGACACAGTGCTCCTAAAGGTCTTGTAATTTCATGAGTATGAGGTAAGAGTAGTATCCTTTGCTACTCTTAATAAGTCCTTTTCAAACATAAATGAGTTTATACTAATGAGGTAACTCTAGATGAGCCTCTAGATAGCTTTCGAATAGGGGCTGGTTGCCAGAGAAACTAATCCTGTGATTAAAGGGTTGATACTTTCAGCCCCACTGGTCCCTCTCCATCTCCAGGCAGAGAATGGCTGGAGGTAGTGTTGATTACCAACTGCCAATGATTTAATCAACAGTGCCTATGTCATGGAACCTCCATAAAGAAAACTTAAATGAAGGGGTTCAAGGACTTTCTGGCATGGTAAACACATCTATAGTCTAGGAAGGTGATGTGCCCCAAACTCCACAAAGACAGAAACTCCTGTATTTGGGACTCTTCCAAACCCTACCCTACATGCCTCTTCACTGGTTGCTCATTTGTATCCTTTCTAATATCCTTTATAAATGAACTGGTAAGTAAACCCACTGAATTCTGTGAGCTATTATAATAGCAAATTATCAAACTTGAAGATGGGGTTGTAGGAATACGCAACTTGAAACCAAGTTGGGCAGAAGTGTGGGTAACTAGAGACCTAAAACTGGAGATTGGCAACTGAAATGGGAGGCAGTCTTGTGGGACTGACTCCTTAAACACTGGGGTCTGCACTAACTCAAGTACTTACTGTCAGAATAAAATTAAAGTATAGGGCAACGAGTTGGTATCCACAAAAAATTAGAGAATTGCTTGGTATGGAAAAATCCACACATTTGGGGTCAGATGTGTTTTGTGAAAAGAAGCAGATCTTAATAATGATCATTATTAGTCCTTCTAATTAAAATAAAATTATGAGTAAGTGTCCTCATGATGCATGATATAGGTAATGTGAAATAAAAGTGATTTAGGGGTGCCTAGGTGGCTCAGTCAGCTAATTATCAAACTCTCAGTTTAGGCTCAGGTCACGATTTCATGGTTCAAGGGGTCAAGCCTTGTATTGGGCTCTGTGCTAACAGAAAAGAGCCTGCTTGGGATTCTCTCTCTCCCACTCTCTCAGTCCCTCCCTCATTCAATCTCTCTTGTCTCTCTCACAAATTAAAAAACTTCTTAAAAAGTGATTTCAAGGGGCGCCTGGGTGGCTCAGTCAGTTAGCCTCCGGCTTCGACTCAGGTCAGATCTCACGTTCGTGGGTTTGAGCCCCGTGTCAGGCTCTGTGCTGACAGCTACCTCAGAGCATGGAGCCTGCTTCCAGTTCTGTGTCTCCTTCTCTCTCTGCCCCTCCCCTTCTCATGCTCTGTCTCTCTCTGTATCAAAAATAAATAAAACATTTTTTTAAAAAGTGAATTCAAGAGAATGAAATAAAGGTAAAACACCTATTCCAGTTCGTAGCATTTATTCAGTCAACATTAATTAAGAAAAAGAAGCAGCATGATAATGATTAAATGCAGAGAATCTGATATCAGATTGTCTGGGATTGAATTCTTGCTCTTCCACTTCCCAGTCTTGTGATATGAGCAAGTTATATCTCTAACTCTATATTTCCTCAACTATAAAATGGGGGTTATAATAGTAAGCTGTTAGGAAAACATGTTAGTGTTGTGACAGAAGAATGTGAAATGGCTTCCAGGCTAAGGGGCAGTTAGGGAGGGTCATAAAGGAGCCAGACAGTTAAAGGTCAGGAACGACAAAGAATTCAGTGTCATAGGAACAGCGACAGTGAGGAGCAGCAGGAAAAAGGATAAGGCTGCAGATACAAGCAAAGATCACTGGGAGAAAAGGTTGAGATGCCAAGATTTAGGCCTCTGTGCAGGAGCACATCCTCGGGCCTGAAGCTTATACAATTTGGAAGGCTCTCTTCAAGAAAAATAAAACAGGATTCTAAATCCAAAAGTAGGTGCAAAAAGAATTTT
>PJEM01010601.1:35515-61014 GCA_004023845.1 Helogale parvula | reverse complement strand
AAAAAAAAAAAAATCCTGCACAGGATCCCCTGGAGCACTTCACTAAAGCAACACTGTTGTATCCACCCACCCATCTGAGGGCATCTGAGGGGGAGGGCAGCAGCAAGGATCCTTCTGGAAACTCAACAGGGGATCCTCCTGGGAAGCATTGGGGGAGGTGAACTAGCACAGTAACTGAGGCTCCCCTGGTTGTTGCCCAGATTAAAATCCATGCCTTCTCCACTGATCAGAGTTTCTGGAGATTCACACATCCTCCCTCTCTGCTACATAGCGGGAGACATCCTTCCAAATGGAACTTTCCCTCATGCATGCAAATGTCGCTTACAAAGGAAACTTGTCCTGGGCTTCAGAGTTTTTCCTTTGTTAGTTGAAAAGAATCCTCATGGCAAAGAGACATCATTTGAGGTGACAAACTGCTGCCCTTCTGTAAGAAAGTTTATTTTCCTAAATCACTGCCAAATAGTTTTAAATAAAATGTCTTTTTAAAAAAAATTATTGGGTGCTTCGGTGGCTCAGTGGGTTAAGCCTCTGACTTCGGCTAAGGTCAGATCTCACATTCGTGGGTTTGAGCCCCGTCTCAGGCTCTGTGCTGACAGCTGGTTCAGAGCCTGGAGCCTGTTTCCGGTTTTGTGTTTCCTTCTCTCTCTGCCCCTCCCCCTCTCATGCTCTGTCTCTTTCTGTAACAAAAATAAATAAAACATTAAAAAATTAAAATATTATTATTTCTGTCACAGAGAGAGCGAGAGAGTGAGAAAGAGAGAGAGTGCATAAGCAGGGGAGGGGCAGAAAGGGAGACTCAGAAGCTGAAGAATGCTCCAGCCTCTGAGCTGTCAGCCCAGAGTCTGACAGGAGCCCCAACTCCTGTACTGCGAGAACATGACCTGCGTCAAAAATGGGTGCTCAAGCAATGGAGCTACCCAGGCACCCCTAGAGGGTACTTTTTAAAACTCCCATCAAAAATACATGAAAATTCTAACCTAAGTGCTCATTATCTTCACTGAAATTTCATGTTACCCTGTCGTTTTAGGAGGTCCTTTTTTTTAATTTTCTGTGTGTTCTGTCCTATTTTTTTCTGTTTTCTTGCGATTCTAGTAAGCCTTGATTGGTTTCTCATCATAAAATATGAAATCGTCTTCCTACAGGTTTTCATAGTGACTAAAATTGAAATCACTTAAAATTACAAACTAGAACAGAAATCAAAACGACTGCATTTAAATACTGCATGGATTGATACTAACCTAAGTAACCTTGTTTTTCTTTGAGGCAACGACCCCACTTACTTTTTTTTAAGTGTACTTATTTTGACAATGAGGAAGAGATACAGAGAGAGCACGAAAGCAGAGGAAGAGCAGAGAGAGGAGGACAGAGGATCCAAAGCAGGCTCTATGCTGACAGCAGAGAGTCAGATGCAAGGCAGGAACAAAGAAACTGTCCTCACATTACCTGAACTGAAGTGGGATGCTTAACAGGCTGAGCATCTCAGACAGAATTCTTAGTCTGGTTTTTTTTTTTTTTTTTTTTTTTTTTTTTTTTTTTTTAAATGAGGAACCCAGTACCACCGGGAAAACCAGATAAGCAGGACTGGCAGCACAAACAATTCCTGTCCAAACCAGGTGGATCCTGTATTTCCCTACAAACCACCAGCTCCTTCCTCTGGGTGGCCTTGCAGTTCTGAAGGTGCTAACTTGCTTCAGACCCTTCAGTCTGGTAAAGCAAGAAGGCTACTGTTCCTCTTTATCCCATATTCTCTCTCTTCAGTTTCCTGTGGCTCTGAAGCACCAAGGTTACTTCTCGACTACGGAATGAGTGTGTAGGACAGGAAAAAATTTTTCTTCATCAGTTCTCAATTCTTTGGCTGGCCTAGTAATCAAACTATTATGAGACAGATTCATAAGAGAAAAAAGGCTTAAGTATAGGAACATGAACAAGATGAGCATCAGGCAGATGTTGCTTAGGTGCCATTATGACTTATGGAGAAGTGTCGAGATTTAGAATTTCAAAGAGGGGGAAATACATTCACAGGAAAAAGAAAAGAATAAATGTTGGGCAAAGAAATATTTGTCATACCAGGCAGGAAACTCTTTTTAAAAGGTTCCTCTCTGGATCAGGGGAGGAGCCAAGATGGCGGACAGGAAGGGAGCACTGTAAACTTCATCTGCCACATCTATCAAACTGAGAAGGACATTAATCCCATCTGCAAGAGCGGATGGAGAGGGGCACCTGAGTGGCTCAGTTGGTTGAGGGTCCAGCTTCGGCTCAGGTGATGATCTCATAGTTCGTGGGTTCAAGTCCCGCGTCATGCTCTGTGCTGACAGCTAGCTCAGAGTCTGGAGCCTGCTATGGACTCTGTATCTCCCTCTGTCTCTGACCCCCACCCTCGTGCTGTCTCTCTCTGTCTCTCAAAAAACAAATAAATAAATAACATTAAAAAAAAAAGCTGAAGGAGAAAATACAGACTCCATAGAGAAGACAACCTCAAAGATGCCTGAGTGTGTGAGTGCGAACTGGGGAGACTGGAAAAGGGGCCAGCCCGAGATGGGCATGGGAAGCGGGAGCCCAAGCCCACCACGGGCCAAGCGTGCAGAGCCTCAGAGAGAAAGGGAAGAAACATAGAAAGTGAACACGCTCATAGTACTGTCTCTGGAGAAGAGAAAAAGAATGTTTAACCCCACTCAGAGAGAAAAACTCTCACTCCATATATAACTGCTGGGTAACTCAAACCGGAACCCTGGTGCACAAGGAAAGAACGACTTCCAGCCCTGCACCATCTTGGCAAGGAGTTGGTGGCCGAGGCGGAGGCACCAGGGGCGTTCAGTTCGACCTCAGCTGCAGGAGTGGGGACACATACCTCATTTCCATGGTGCATCTCGCCCCCAGGATTGCCCGATTCCCGGGTGCCAACAGGGAAAAACTCACCCCCACTCCTACGTGATCCCGGCAGGGAGTTGTTGGCGATGGAGGCGGGGGTGCGCTCTTCTGCTGCAGGAGTGTTCAGCTCATTTCCGGCAATGCTCAGCGACTTGTGCAGCAGCAGCTGGCGCCAAGAGAAATTGATCCCTCCCCCAACTCAATCCTGATCCCGCCTGGAGGCTGGGAAATCGCTGAGGAGCCTTGAAGGGCTGCACTTCACCTCCTGCTGTGCACATCAACTCAGGCAGAACACCTGGTCTCAGACTGTGGTAGCGCAAATCCCAGCTGGCACCAAGAGAAACTGTCCCCTCCCCCTACAAGATTTGGTGAAGAAGCCAGCCAGCGGTTGAGGTCAAGGAGGTTGTTTCCTACTTTCTCCTAAAGGGTTTTGATGGTTTCCTGTCTCACATTCAGGTCCTTCAGCCATTTTGAGTTGATTTTTGTGTATGGGGTAAGAAAGTGGTCTAGTTTCATTCTTCTGCATGGTGCTGTCCAGTTCTCCCAGCACCACCTACTAAAGAGGCAGTCTTTTTTCCATCGGATATTCTATCCTGTTTTGTCAAAAATTGATTGGGCGTACATTTGTGGGCCCAATTCTGGGTTCTCTATTCCATTGGTCTATGTGTCTGTTTTTGTGCCAATACCATACTGTCTTGATGATCCTTCACCTCAACCACAGCAATTGAAAGTAAAGGGATGGAGAAATATGTATCCTGTGACTGGAAGCCAAAGGAAAGGTGGAGTAGCCATACTTATATCAGACAAACTGGACTTTCAAGTAAAGGCAGTAACAAGAGATGAAGGAGGACATTTTATAATAATTGCAGGGTCTCTCCATCAGGAAGAGCTAACAATTATAAATATCAATGCGCCAAACTGGAGGGCGTCCAAATACATAAAACTATTAATCACAGACAGAAACAATCTTATTGATAAGAAATTGCTAATTGCAGGGGACTTTAATACTCCACTGACAGCAATGGATAGATCAACCACACAGAAAATCACTAAATAAACAATACCCGAATGACACAAGGAACAGATGGAATTGATAGATATATTTAGAACTCTACATCCTGAAGTTAGGAAATTCACCTTCTTTTAGAGTGCACATGGAATATTCTCCAAGATAGATCACATGCTGGGACATAAAGCAGCCCTCCATAAGTATAAACGAATAGAAACCATACCATGCACACTTTCAGAACACAATGCTATGAAACTTGAAATCAATCAAAGGAAAAACTCTGGAAAACCTACAAAAATGTGTCGGTTAAAAACCACCCTACTCAGAATGAATGGGCTAATCAGGCAATTAGAGAAGAAATTTAAAAATATATGGAAACCTATGAAAACGAAATACAACAATCCCAAATCTCTGGGACACAGCAAAGGCAGGCCTAAGAGGAAAGTATATTGCAATCCAGGACTATTTCAACAAACTACAAAAAGTGCAAATTCAAAGTCAAACAGAGCACCTACTGGAACTAGAAGGGCAATAGCAAGAGCTCCCCTAACCCAGCAGAAGAAAAGAAATAATAAAGATCAGGGCAGAAATAAACAATATAGAATCCAAAAGAACAGTTGAGCCGATTAATAAAACGAAGAGTTGGTTATTTGACAAAATAAACAAAATTGATAAACCTCTAGCCAGGCTCCTCAGAAAGATAAGAGAGAGCACACAGATAGACAAAATCATGAATGAAAAAGGATCTATTAAAACCAATCCCTTAGAAATACAAGTAATCATCAGAGATTACTATGAAAAATTATATGCCAACAAACTGGACAACCGAGAAGAAATGGACAAATTTCTGAATGCCCATTTACTGCCAAAATTCAAACAGGAAGAGATAGAAAGCAAGAATAGACAGATGACCAGTGAGGAAATCGAATCTGGTATCAAAAATCTCCCAAAGAATAAGAGCCGAGGGCCAGAAGGCTTCCCATGGGAATCCTACCAGACATTTAAAGCAGAGGTAATACCCATTCTTCCCAAACAACTCCAAAAAATAGAAATAGAAGGAAAATTCCCAACTTATTCTATGAAGCCAGCATCCCCTTGATACCCAAACCAGACAGAGACCCAGCACAAAAAGAGAACTACAGACCAATATCCTTAATGAGTACAGATGCAAAAATACTCAACAAGATACTGGAAAATCGAATTCAACAGCACATAAAAAAGTTATCCATCATGATCAAGTGGGATTCATTCTTGGTTACAGGGCTGGTTCAAAATTCACAAATCCATCAATGTGATCCAACACATTAACAAAAGAAAGGATAAAAACCATATGATCCTATCGACAGATGCAGAAAAAGCATTTGACACAATACAGCACCTGTTCTTAATAAAAACCCTGGAGAAAATTGGAATAGAAGGAACTTACCTAAACATTATAAAAGCAGTTTATGAAAACCCCACAGCTAAGATCATCCTCAATGGGGAAATACTAAGAGCTTTCTCCCTGAGAGCAGGAACACGACAGAGGTGTCCACTCTCACCACTGTTGTTTAACAGAGTGCTGCAAGTCCTGGCATCAGGAATCAGACAACAAAAGGTTTGGCTAAGAAGAAGTCAAACTTTCCCTTTTTGCAGAAGACATGATACTCCACATGGAAAACCCAGCAGACTCCATCAGAAGCCTTCTAGAACTGATCAATGAATTCAGTAAAGTTGCAGGATACAAAATCAATGTACAGAAATCAGTTGCATTCCTATACACCAAAAATGAAGCAGCAAAAAGAGAAATCAAGAAACTGATCCCATTCACAAATGCATGAAAAACCATCAAATCCCTAGGAATAAACCTAACCAAGGATGTAAAAGACCTATATGATGAAAACTATGGAAAACTTATGAAAGAGATTGAAGAAGACACCAAGAAATGGAAAAACATTCCCTGTTCATGGATCAAATAATAAACATTGTGAAAATGTCATCACTACCCAAAGCAATCTACACATACAATGCAATTCCCATCAAAATTGCACCAACATTCTTCTCAAAGCTAGAACAAACTATCCTCAAATTCGTATGGAACCAAAAATGATCCCGAATAGCCAAAGTCATATTGAGGAAGAAATCCAAAACATGAGGCATCACAATCCAAGACTTCAGCCTCTACCACAAAGCTGTCATCAACAAGACAGTATGGTATTGGCACAAAAACAGACACATAGACCAATGGGATAGAAGAGAGAACCCAAAACTGGACCCACAAATGTATGGCTAATTAATTTTTGACAAAGCAGGAAAGAGTATCTGATGGAAAAAAGACTGCCTCTTTAGCAGGTGGTGCTGGGAGAACTGGACAGCACCATGCAGAAGAATGAAACTAGACCACTTTCTTACCCCATACACAAAAATCAACTCAAAATAGCTGAAGCACCTGAATGTGAGACAGGGAACCATCAAAACCCTCGAGGAGAAAGTAGGAAACCACCTTTTTGACCTCACTCGCAGCAATTTCCTACTCAACACATCCCCTAAGGGAAGGGAAATGAAAGCAAAACTGAACTCTTGGGACCTCATTGGAATAAAAAGTTTCTGCACTGCGAAGGAAACAATCAAGAAAACTAATAGGCCACCGACAGAATTAGAAAAGATAGTGGCAAATGACATATCAGATAGAGGGCTAGTCTACAAAATCTACCAGGAACTCACCAAACTTCACAACCAAAAAACAAATAACCCAGTGAAGGAATGAGTAGAAAACATGAATAGACACTTCTCCGAAGAGGACATCCAGATGGCCTACAGGCACATGAAACGATGCTCAATATCACTCATCATCATGGAAACACTAATCAAAACCACACTGAGATACCACCTCACACCCTCAGAGTGGCTCAAATGAACAAATCAAGAGCCCATAGATGCTGGCGAGGGTGTGGAGAGATGGGCACCCTCCTACACTGTTGGTGGCTATGTACACTGGTGCAGCCGCTCTGGAAAACAGTGTGGAGGTTCCTCAAAAAACTATCGACAGAACTCCCCTATGACCCAGCAATAGCACTGCTAGGGATTTGCCCAAGGGAGACAGAAGTGCTGATGCATAGGAGCACATGTACCCCAATGTTCATAGCAGCAATGTCAACAATAGCCAAAACATTGAGAGCCAAAATGCCCATCAGCTGATGGATAGATCAAGAAGATGTGGTATATATATACAATGGATCATTACATGGCAATGAGAAAGAATGGAATCTGGCCCTTTGGAGGATAGGGTGGACCTCGAGGGTGTCATGCTAAGCGAAATAAGTCAGGCAGAGAAGGACAGATACCATCTGTTTGCACTGATAGGTCTAACAGGAGAACGGGAGAAACCTAATGGAGGACCAGGGGGAGGGGAAGAGAGAAAAAGAGTTGGGCAGTGAGAGGGAGGCAAAACTTGACAGACTATTGAATACTGAAAACGAACTGAGGGCTGAAGGGGAAGGGGGAGGGGAAAAAGAGGTGGTGGTCATGGAGAAGGGCACTTGTGGGGAAGAGCACTGGGTGTTGTATGGAAACCAATTTGACAATAAACTATTTTTAAAAAAAGAAAGAAAAGATTCCTCTCTGGTATTAGCTCTCTTCCCAATAGAGGTCCCTCATTTAATTCATTCTTGGAATAAATGCCTTAGAAAAGAAGGCAATCTTTCCTTTGCACCCACAGAATAATCCTAGAAGACATTGTGTAACGTTAATCAAACCACACAGAGAAAAATATATAGTGTCTGAACCTAATGACATTTTGGGGTGATGTGGGGTTTCTGGGGTCCGGAGCTGACGACTGAGAAAGAATTCTTAAGGGCGTCTGATTTTATTAAAGCATGGAGACAAGACCCATGGGCAGAAAGAGGTGCACTGGAGTAGTTGGGCAGGGACGGGGATGACTCTTTTATGCAGTCCAGGAAGATAAAGTCTAGAGGGAGTTTCCAGAGAGACTTTCACATGTTACAGACTTACTGGAGACCTGGAGATTCTCAAGCTAAGGCTGTTTTTCCCTCCAGCAAAGCATTACCATTGAGACAGTAGGGCGTTCCTGGACTTTAGGCTATGATGGGATTGCCTTGTTGTGGTAAGCTGCTGCAGACTCTTCTCCGTTTACATGTTTGTTTCTTTGTCCTTTCCTGGTTTGGGGTAGCCTGGAGTGTCCAAGGAGGTGGATGTGCTAGCCTGTGCTTTGCCCCTCAGCCTGCCTCAAGTCCCTCATCAAAATCACATGTATGTGGAATCTAAAAAAACAAATGATAAATACTAGCATGTTTGTTGACAGGGGCAAAGGACCGGGAAATGACCAGACATTGAATCAAATGGTAAAAGGCTTACTGATGCAGATGTGTAGGACTGAAGTTTAGAGCATGGTGACCAGAGTTAAGACTAGTGTATTGTACACTTGAAATTTAATAGAGGGATGATGCCTGCGTGGTGGAGTGGGTTGAATGTGTGACTTCGGTTCAAATCATGACCTCACGGTTTCTGGGTTTGAGTCCCTATGTCTGGCTCTGCTGACAGCTCGGAGACTGGGGCCCTCTTCAGATTCTGTCTCCCTCTTCCTCTCCCCTACCCCTGTCCTCTCGATCGCTCACTCTCGCTCTCTCTAAAATTAAAAAAAAAACTATTTTAAAAATGTTCTTATTTTAAAAAAATGGTCATTTGTTAGGAAAGGCTATGCTAAGTGGTAACATAACACACACGTACACTTGAGCACTGGACCACATGGCAGGCTCCCATGTGGCCGTCTCCCTATCTTGAGCACTGGACAACGCAGCAGAATTCTGCAGAGCCGTCTCCCTGTAAATTCTTTTAACTTTGGCCACACTCACTCGAGCACTGGACCACAGCGTGGCCGTCTCCTTATAAATCTTGAGCACTGGACCACAGTGTGGCTGTCTCCTTAAATCTTGAGCACTGGACCACACAGCTAATTCTGTGTGGCCGTCTCCTTTTAAATTCGGCTGTTACCTCTTTCTCTTCTTCTTTTTCTCTTTGATCGGTTTCTTCACTGGATCCCCCTTACTCAGGAAGCCCTTCACGATGGGTGCCACTTGACCTGGCCCGCAGGTCAGTCAACGCAGGTCCTGAGGGAAGGAGTGAAAATTGGGGGGCAGGGGGCACAGAGAATGGAGGCAAGACAAAGTTTCTGATCAAGCATCAGTTTATTGAGAAAAAACATTCATCTTATAAAGAGCAGAAAACACAGGCCAGTTGCTAAGAAACAGGGTCACGTGAAGGGGCTAGGGTAAAGAAAAAAAAAAAAAAAAACAGAAGCCGCAGTTTTAGCACAGCGTCTGAGGAGCCTATAAGAAAGTCCAGCCAAGCTGTCTCTGGCTTTGAGCTGGGAGTGATAACACTGTCCAGCCCTGCAGATGGCTGATCTTAGCTCAAGGCACACATCTCTTCCCCTGCTGCTCTTCTGGCAGCTCTCCACAGTTAAGCGTTCAATTTCAGCTCAGGTCATGATCTCACTGCTCGTGGGTTTGAGCCCCGCCTCTGGCTCTGTGCTGATGGCTCAGAACCTGGAGCCTGCTTTGTATTCTGTGTGTGTCTCTCTCTCTGCCTCTCCCCCACTCACACTCTATTTTTCTATCAAAAAGTGAATAAATATTTTAAAAATTAAAAAACTAAACACTGAAAGATAAAAATGATAACATTACTTAATGACAATTAAAAACCTTTTGCTCTGTAGGAGATTTTGTTAAAGAAATGAGTAAGAAAGTCAAAATTTGAAGAAAATACACACACATGCACATATCCAAATCATACACATACAAATTTTATGTGGAACTACAACAATGTAATAATATGTGAGAAAATAACTTAATTACAAATATACACCACCTATGAACACTTAAGTTTCACTGTAATGGTGAGTAAATAGATAAACATTCTATCGTTATCAGAAAATTTCAAAGTGAGACATAAGATATCCTACACACCCATTAGACCATCTAAAATTACATAGGGACAATACTAAGAGCTGGTGAGAAAGTGTAGAATAGAGCCACCATGACTGGAGAATGATAAATGACACTTACCATATAATCTAGCAATTATGCTCCTTACTATTTATTCAAATAAAAGGAAACACATTTTTGCCAAGGATTTGTACATGACAGTTCAAAGCAGCTTTATTCTTCTTAAACGAAAATAGGAATGAATATAAATATCTATAACAAGTTAAAATGATTCAATTATGGTATATTTATTCAAAGGAATACAACTCAGCACTAAAAATAAATAGGCTTATGAAATACACAGAACCATGAATTCAATCTATAACTTATTACAGTGCATGAAATAAACCTAACACTAGACATATATGCTTTATGATTTTGCATATATGAAAACCTAGAAAAAAAAGCTAACACATAGCAATACAAAGGAAATAGTGATTGCTTGAATCTAAATGAAAAAATTAATCGAGTGCATGAGGCATGAGAAAACTGAGTAGATAAGAAAGTTATATTCCTTGGCTGTGGTTGCAGTTACATACATGTGTATGTTTGCCAGAATATATTGAAATGTACACTTATAATAGGTGTATTTTATCATATACCAAATATAGTTGCAAAATATACTTTAAAATCATCTCCCACTACCTTTTGGAGAATTATTCTTAGTGAAAACATGATTAATACCTTGGTACAATATTTGGCATCCTTAGATAGTTAGCAACTTTCATGTCTCTCCTTGCTGATTTTCACTTCCACATTGATAACAAGTGGTTTACAGTTTCATTCTTTAATAAATAAATGTTTGATTTCCTTTGCATTTATGCATAAGGTGTAAGTATGTATTTTTTTACATAAGAAATTATCAATGTTCACAAAGCAACATTATGTACAAAACATAACTTTTCTTGAATAATTTGAACAAGCTCAAACATATTTAATTATCTAGATTTCATTTCATCGAGTTATCTAGATTGTCATTTTCTTATCTTCTGATACAACGTTTGTCAGATTTTCATACACGGCATATATTCACTATGAGCCTGTGTATAAGATTTCTGTGAAATGGTTTAACCTTGGAGTCTACAAAATAGGCAGCACAGTTTTTTACACACTTACTCAATGCTTTCATAGCTTTTTGTTATGAAATGGTTCTCAGTGTTTACTTTTATCTTATTTATCTGTACTGTTAGTTTAAAAAAGACTTTTCAAAGCTAATCCTGTAGGTACTGTGTAGCTAGGGAATACTATCCTTTGGCCCCACCTATGGTGACTGAAATGTTGAAAGATACATGCTATATTCATAAATGAGGGGTGAACACCACGGGCAGTAGCAGCTAACGAAGCCACTTAGGAGGCTATTCCTTCAGCTTCTGTAAAGACTTTTTTAATTTTTCTCATAGTTGCTTTGTTGATTCTTTGGCTCTGACCCTCGCCAAAGGATAGTCTTCAGGGAATCTACAGGGACGCCTCAAGGCAAATTTCCAAAGCTCAGTGCTAATTAAATTCTAACACTTCTCACGAGGGTGATTTCAGACCATGCTTTTTTTCCCCCCCTCCCATCCTGGCTACTGGGTATACAAAATTTGAGAAAAAAATACACACAGGGAATTTGGTGTTTATAGCATAGATGGTATAAAAGAGCCAATGAAATATCAGGGAGATTACTTAGCTTATTTCTTTTATGGATAAACAGCTCTAATATATAGCTTGCTTAAAAGAAACATTTAAAGAACATTTAACTGATAAAGTTCAATTCCTGAAAAACAACCAAACAGAATAAAGGCTGTGAGTACAACTGGGAATATAATTTGCACTATTTTTCACTTGCCTAGAGAGTAGTGAAATTACTTAATAGCACTTTTATACTTTTGGGTATTTCTGCAATCTGTCACAATATTCTTTCTCAGACATTGATTCTGAGATGTAGGATAAGCAACCATAGCTTATAAATTAAAACCACTGTAGGGATCCCGGGTAACTCAGTCTGTTAAGCGCTCTAACACTTGATTTTGGCTAAGGTCATGATCTCACAGTTTGTAGTATCAAACCCCATGTCAGGTTCTGCCCTGAAAGCACAGATCCTGTTTGGGATTATTTCTCTCTCCCTCTGCCCCTCCCCTACTCATCCTCTTTCTCTCTCAAAAAAATAAGCTTGGGGCGCCTGGGTGGCTCAGTCAGTTGAGCGTCAGACTTTAGCTCAGGTCATGATCTCACAGTTCATGAGTTAGAGCCCCGCGTCAGGCTCTGTGCTGACAACTCAGAGCCAGGAGCCTACTTCAAATTCTGTGTCTCCCTCTCTCTACCCCTCCCCTGCTCATGATCTGTCTCTCTCTGTCTTTCAAAAATAAATAAAAATGTTAAAAAAAACTTTTTAAATTGGCTTAAAAAACACTATAAGTAAATTTCAGTAATTTATACATTAAGTTTAAAATTTTAATGTATTTTAAAATATATAATATTATAATAATATACAACATCATAAACTATATAAATTTATAGACATAAAATAATTTAAATTAAATATATAAAATAATACACTTTTAAAACACATAGTTTATCATTATATTTAAATATTTTATTTTTATAAAAGCATTAAATTATTTAAAAGTAATTTTTTCTACAGCAGTTTCCTCCTACAATTATATAAAGCACGTGTAATTTTATTTTTAATAATAGCAGATATTAAATAACCATGATACCTTTTAGAGAGGGAAAAAGAATTTTCTCTTTGGAATGATATAGACTTGAGTCTTTTGTCATAGTTCTATTGATATTCCTTTCAAATATTTATTCTTTTTATATTAATACTAGGAGCAAAATGTCCATGAAATAATTATTTTATAACAGCAAGAAGAAAAGAGTTACTCTGAACTTTTGGTCTTAAATGTATTATGTAAATCTTAGTATTTTTCTTATGGAAATAAAAGGTCAAACTTAGAAAAATATTTTTGCAATAGTAGCACTTCTGTCTCCAAATGTTTTCTTAAATTATAAATTATTTTTTTAATTTTTTAATGTTTTATTTAGTTTTGAGACAGAGAGAGACAGAACATGAGAGGGGGAACGGCAGAGAGAGGTTAGACATAGAATCCAAAGCAGACTCCAGGCTCAGAGCTGTCAGCACAGAGCCCAACGTGGGGCTCGAACCACAAACTGTGAGATCATGACCTGAGCTGAAGTCAGACGCTTACCCAATTGAGCCAACCAGGCCCCCTTATATTATGAAGTCTAAAGACTACTGTTTTTTTTTTTTTGTCAGAAACACTTTAAATAACTATAGTGATGAATACTGTATTGTACACTTAAAATTGGTAAGTAGTAATATCTTATATTAAATGTTATTAAACATAAATGATTCTATGGAAACTGTTCATTGGATGAAAGGAAATCTGACTTTAAAGTTATTTTCTTCACTTTTCTAACTTATGTAGAAAAACTGATGAATGGAATGATTCTAAAAATTAAAAAAAAACAAAATTAAAAAACAAGGGATACTTATGAAAAAATATTTCCATAGAATCGTTGAACCTTACCCTTTTATTATCTGGAGATATAATTTACTTGTTTATGAATCTGCATCCAAACCCTAAATGATGATGTATAACAGGGGTCATAAAGTTGATACATTTATGGTCATAAGACAACAATTATGCCGAGGAGTTCCATTATGAGAGTTCCACCCCATCCAGTAGCCCCTGAACTGCATGTTGTAGATCCATCCTTCACCATCTTCTAATGCACAGTTTGTAAAATACCCAGTGGTGAAACAATGCCATGTTCTTCCAACAGCCACATTTGATGTATAAGCTTAGACTATGGTCTTTCTTTTAAGTTACACCACTTACAGTGATGTAACTGAGAAAACTATTCTTTAAGTCAGTTATTTACTTGAGAAGTGAATTATTTTACTATTTACTTTGGAGAATTAATTCCAAAATCAAATGAGCTAATTCAAGGGAAATATTTATAAAAATACAAAATGTTTCTTTTAGCGATTGATTTTTAGTATCATAAAGAGTCCATGATAATCATGAAATGAATCAATACAAAATTATTCCATTCTTGCTTATCGGCCATTTTCTGGACTCGTTGGCTCATTGCAGATCAGAGGCAATGAAATATGGATGGAACAAACCAAACAACAGTGACAGAGTTCATTTTTCTTGGGTTTTCTGCTGTTCTTTATCTGCGGCTCACCCTGTTTGTGGTGTTTCTCACTGTATACGTCCTCTCCCTCATGGGAAACACTCTCATTATTTTCATTGTTCTCACGGATATCACACTACAAACACCCATGTACATTTTCTTAGGAAATCTGTCATTCTTGGAGATCTGGTACACCACAGCCACGGTGCCTAAGCTGCTGGCCACCTGCCTCGCACAGGCTGTTACCATCTCCGTGTCTGGTTGTTTAACTCAGTACTACTTCTTTTTCTCCATGGGAGCCACAGAGTGCATCCTGCTGGCAGTCATGGCCTATGATCGATACCTGGCCATCTGCAGTCCTTTGAGGTACTCACTTCTCATGAGCCTCCAGGTGTGCCTGCGGTTTTCAGCTGGATCCTGGATTGGGGGCTTCATCGCCCCTCTGCTACCTACCATACTCATCTCGCGTCTAAACTTTTGTGGCCCTCAGAAGATCAACCATTTCTTTTGTGACTCAGACCCCATTTTTGAACTGTCATGCTCAGATACATTTTTGGTGGAGGCCTTGGGCTATACATGTACCTCTGTTGTGATTCTAAGTTCTTTCCTTCTCACTATATCTTCCTATGGATACATTGTGGTCACAATAATCAAACTGTCTTCCCAAAAAGCTCAGAAAAAAACTTTCTCCACCTGTGCTTCCCACCTCACCGTGGTATCTATCTATTATGGCACCATTATCTTTGCTTATGTTCACCCTCCAGCCCAGCACAACTTCACTATTGGTAAAGTGATCTCGGTCTTCTACTGCGTGGTCACTCCATTGGTAAATCCTCTCATATACACCCTGAGAAACAAAGATGTGAAGATAGCTTTCAGAAAAGTTCTAGCAAGAAAAACATTGCTTTTGACCAGAAAGTTGCAGAACATTTGAGAGAATTCTTCAAATAATCAATTTAGAATGGCATCCCAAATCACAGTTTCAAACGTTAAGATTTGAAAAAATATATAAAATTATATCACTTACTATGGAGATTTTAGGTTGAATTCTACTAAAATAAAATTGTATAATTGCTATGCTTTAATGTTTTAGTGCAGTGCCACAGTCAAGGAGATAACCTCAACTTTCTGTTCACAAGACATTCACAATCAGAAAGTAGCCTGACTTAATTCCATGTGATATTTCAATTGAATGTTCTCATAATTTAAACATTAACAGTAGCTGCAAGATAAATTGTTGTTTTAATGAAATGATCCAGTGGTATACCATCTGATAATTGCACTATCATAAATGTGTCTGTAGCTCAAAATAATTCAATCAATAAATGCTATTAAAAACATATGATGAACCAGGAACTAAACGTAATTGATGTTGATGTAATTGTGAATATGTGAATATAAATTAAGATAAATACTTTATTTAGAAAGCATTAGGTAATTAATTTTCCTGGATAATAGAAATAGTAGATAAGTATTATATTAAATTCTTTCTTGATCACACAACTGGATTTTAAAATCCAGAGGCCCAGAGGTTGGGGGTGCCTGGGTGGCTCAGTCAGTTAAGTGACCAACTTCTGGCTCAGGTAGGTAATGATCTCACGGTTCATAAGTTTAAGCACTACATCAGGCTTTGTGCTGGCAACTCAGAGCCTGGAGCCTACTTACGATTCTGTGTCTCCCTCTCTCTCTCTGACCGTCCCTTGCTCATGTTCTGTGTCTCTTTTCCCCAAAAATAAAATAAAACATAAAAAATACTATTAAAATTAAATAAAACAAATAAAAGGAGAAAAACATATTGACTTTATTAAGTATTTTTATGTGCAAATATAGGAGTGTTTACATGAAAAGTGAAGACCTGAAGAAGCTGTTAGGCCCAAAAGCTTATGTATTGTTTTTTTTTTTTAATTATTTTATGTGTTTATTTTATTTTGAGAGAGAGAGACAGAATGTGAGCAGGGAAGGGGCAGAGAGAGAGAGAGACACACAGAATCTGAAGCAGGCTCCAGGCTCTGAGCTGTCTGCACAGAGCCCAATGCAAGGCTCAAACCCACAGACTGTGAGATCATGACCTGAGCCAAAGTCGGCCACTTAACTAACTGAGTCACCCAGGCACCCCATCTTATATATTGTTTTAAGCAAAGAACAATAACTTGTGGGGATGTGTCAAGGACAATGGCTTGTGGCTAAGATTACTAAATTGTGGGTGAGTGCCCACCAAATCTAAAGAAAGGAACTAAAGAAAGATTAGTGTTATTTTATTATTTTAGTCGGTTTGCTGTACAAGTCTATTTCAACTTTAACACCTAAACTGCAATAAGTTTTCTTGAGACAGGGAGGGCATCTTTCTCATGTGAAATATCATTATGATCTAATTTCAGAAAGAAATAGACGGTCAGGGAGTCCTTCCAGCATCTTCTGTTTCTCAAGTACATTCAGCTCAAAATAATCAAAATGACAAAATGGCATTTTCTGAACCCTTCAAAACTGAAGGTATATTTTCTTATCTCATTAGTGATAGTAATCATCCCCATGGCTCTAACTGGGTTACTTTCTTTGTTTTCTTTTCTTTCATTTTCTTTCTGTCTTTCTTTCTTTATTATTAATTTTATTTTTTCCTAAGGTAGCCAGAAGTTGGAGGTGGTTTTGTGTGTTTCATAAAGAAAAGTTTGGGTCATTTAATCTAACTGAAATTTAAAGACATACAAAAGACGCTTCTTTGCTCCATTCATTTATTTTCATCACATGCATTATTTTTATAAACTTTCACAGCTTACTTTCAAAAACTGCAACAAATAAGTTTTCACTGGAAAAGAGAACTTTTGGTTACACAAATAAGAATCACATTTCCATTAGGCGATTCTCATTAAAGGAGATCATAACGACGTCTCAGAGTCTGTGCTGCTAGAGATTGAAGAGTGAGATTGTAAAACAGAATGCAAATGTGAGTGAGTGCACAATTATTTCTAACAAGACAATGTCAAGATGGAAGTGAAAAATATTCTACTTTGATTATAAAACCAGAACAGAATTTTAAGAAATTTAATAGAATAGAAAGGAGACAAGAAATATTTTATATATAAGACAGTTATTTACAAGTTCTTTGCTAAATCTTAACAATATATTAATAAATACACTCTTTCATCAAGTGAAATAAGGTATGTAAAGGTAACTTTTGTAAGTACTTAAGCAGTTTCCTGATATAGGAAATGTTTGCAAAAATTTTACTTTTTTGGCTGTAATTTTTCCTGTTGTATAAATTTACTAACTAAATATTTCTTTTCAATTTTGAATATTAAATTTGTACTTATGTGTCACTTTGAAATTTTACTGTTTTAATTTTTATGTACAGTATCTTTCTTCATCAATGATTCTTTCCTTGTAAAACAGCTTGAATTATGGAAGTTTCTTTGTAAAAAACCTAACTTGGTTATATTCTATTATTGTTAACAAAGCAAACACACACACGCAGCTCATGCAGTGGTGATGTGGGAAACAAAAGCAGAAGAAAGTGTAGATAAAACTAAATTTCTTTTGGAAACAAAGACAGAAAGAAAAGTATATAAAATTAAATTTCCTTATAACCTGAAGCCCAATGACAAATACTGGAGGCAGGCAGAATCAAAAATCTCTTCAAGAACTCCCTACAGTGTTAACCTTAATGTTAATGCTTTGATAGAGAGAAAAACAAAACAACCTTAGCTAGACGATATCCAGGCCTCCATATCCTGTGAGTCTTCCTTAACATGTGAAAATCCTTTTTGGAAACTTCACTCCTGTTTGCCTCCCCTAACTCCCAATTATATAATCAGTCACTCTTCATAATCCCAGGGCAGTTCTTTCTGCCAATGTGTCCTGTCCCCATGCTTTAATAAAACCACCTTTTTGTACCAAAAATGTCTCGGGAATTTTTTCTTGGACATCAGCTCAAAATCCCCAAATTTTCCACATCAGTAGTTTCTTATTATTTAAGTCAGAAAGCCTCGTACTTTAGAGATTACTTTATTCTCCTTTACTTTATCATTATTTATAACTAGTCCATAACCAGTTCTTATTTTTAAGACCAAATTCATCTTCAATATATCAAAGCATCTTCATTTCCATAAATGTCACAAATTTAGCAGTGTATTTAGTCTTGGCAACCACAGTATTCTCTCCCAAAGTCTCAATCTTTCTCACACTTTTTTTCCAGTGTGGCCCACTTGCCAAAATCAGAGGAGACACTTTGCAATGTCAGCCAAAACATATTTTCTTCCTGCTTAGAACAAATCAATATCTTTGTCCAGCTTGAAGAATATAAACTATGTCACTCATTCTTACTTATAAATCTTATATAGCATTACTCTAATTTATTTCCTTGTTTATGTTCTTGTCAAAGTTAAAGTTTCAAATTATTTCATTATACTTTTCAAACTTTTCATCCATACGTCATGGCACATGTTGCTCATTACTTGGATTCAACTTCCTACAGCAATCATGGTGTGGTCCTTGACTTTCAGGATCTCCCATAAACATTACTTTTTTAGGGTAGAGGCCCTAAAGTTATTGGAAAAAAAAAACTTAAATCACCTTCTTCCATGCTCTAATCTTTAGCTCTTCCATAAATATATTTTTAAGAAGTAGAAACATACTAAAATAAATTTATAAGCAGTCAACAAAAGTGAATACCCAGCCAGGAAAAAAATCACATTGAAAAAATAGGAAGCTTGGTAGAGTTTTTTTCATACTTGCCTCATCCCTTCCTTAGTGTGGTTACGAAGAATATAATGGGGAGGAATGTCAAAAATTGTTAATCTTTCCTTGAGGCTAGATGGAGAAAGCATAACTTATTGGGCACATTATAAATAATCTGTAGGATGTCCTAGGTAGTCTTTTCTATCTATCCTGAGTCAGAGACCATACAAGGAAAAGAGACATGGGTGTGATTTCTGTCTGGCATAATCTGAAGAAAACAATTCCAGTTATCACGACATGCATGAAATATGCATTGTGCAATATATTTGAAGATGGTTTGACCAAGCAATTATAGAGAGAGAAGTACAACAAAATATCTGACACACAAGAAGATACTGGAGTATGAATCTGTGGGAAATAAAGCTATTTAAAAACAATTGTGTATATGGGGAGAATCGGCAGGGGAAAGGGAGAAGAAATCACAGTACCAGAGAGGAAACGTGCTGAGAAAAATATCTGAAAACGTGTTAAACCTATACCTCTGCCTAATACCAACACTCAGAACATTCTTTTCTTTGACAGTCGGGAACATTTGGAAGGGGTGGCTGCTTTTTGTAAATGCCAGTTATTTAACAAAACATCAAAAGGCATTTCAAGAAGCAGGAAAAGATAGCCTATTCAAAGAAACGAGTAAGAGAGATGGAAAAGAGCAGCAACGAAGGAAGACTGTACACTAGACTTGTCCTATTAATACAACTAGATAACTATTAAATAATCCTAAATACCCCAGAACACCTGAACACCAAAATCACAACTCCACAACTGAAAGGAGAGAAGATACCACATTGAAATGATGGGAGTGCCAAGATATGGTTTAAGGGAGAAAAGGATCATGGGTAGTGCAGAGGGGAGCTGTGGTCACAGAAAAGGGAAAGAGAGAGAGAGAGGAGTACACAGGAGAACACACAGGAGAAGATTTCCCCAAAACCACTGGCTTAGAAACTGAGGGGGTGGAATTTCGTGAGTTCTGCAAGCAGCAATGCTAAATGCATGGGTTTAAAAGTTAGTGGGTTTGGCTGGGACAGAGCCTGGAAAGTATAGCTCTGCTCCTGGAGAGAAGGCAGGCAAACAACCTGGAGAGCAGACAGTCTGGAAACAGCAAATTAGAGAAATATTGTCACACATGGAGCAGGGGAATTATTCACTCTTCTGAGTGTGTCCCTGAGAGGCAGCTATCACAGAGACACCTGTAAGGAACACAGGCACTGGCTGGTGCATTTACTTTCCCCTAGCACTCAGCATGAACCAAATGTAGGAAGTAACAAAGCACCAACACTGGCTACCAAACTTGCTTACAGCAAGCCCCAAACCCCTGCACCCTAGAGGGAATGCTCTCCTAAGTCAAGCTTGCTACAGTTCCATTGTCTTGGCCCTTTACCGCAAAAGACTTGCATAAACCCTTGCCCATACCACATATCCAGACCAGAGAATTCTGCAGGGCCTCACCTCTGGTGGAGTTGCTGTCAGGTCTCAATTCACAAAGAAATCACAAGGAAGACATTTTTTTTTCTTTTTTTAATGTTTTATTTTTTATATACATAGTTTATTGTCAAATTGGTTTCCATATAATACCCAGTGCTCTTCCCCACAAGTCCCCTCCTCCATGACCATCACCTCCTGCCCTCCCTCCCCATCCCCCTTCAGGCTTCAGTTCCTTTTCAGTATTCAAGAGTCTCTCATGATTTGCCTCCCTCCCTCTCCCTAACTTTCTTTCCCCCTTCCCCTTGCCATGGTCCTCTGTTAGGTTTCTCCTGTTAAACTTATGAGTGAAAACATATGGTCTCTATCCTTCCTCGCCTAACTTATTTCACTTAGCATGACACCCTTGAGGTTCATTTACTTTGCTACAAATGGCCAGATTTCATTCTTTCTCATTGCCATGTAGTATTCCATTCTATATATAAACCACATCTTCTTGATCCATTCATCAGTTGATGGACAGTGAGGCTCTTTCCATGATTTGACTATTGTAGAAAGTGCTGCTATGAACATTGGGGTACATGTGCCCCTATGCATTGGCACTTCTGTATCCCTTGGGTAAGTCCCCAGCAGTGCTATTGTGGGGTCAGGAAAACACTTCTTGAAGCACCAATCCCTGGGCACTACAAAACCTCTTTTTCATGAGCCCATTACATTTAGAAGCAGGAAACAACACTGGT
Organism: Helogale parvula; assembly: GCA_004023845.1. Classification (NCBI taxonomy): domain Eukaryota; kingdom Metazoa; phylum Chordata; class Mammalia; order Carnivora; family Herpestidae; genus Helogale; species Helogale parvula. Next base: position 40,120 of record PJEM01010601.1, on the reverse strand, counting down.
TTTTCTAACAAAGAGAAGAAGGCAGTGCCATAGACAAAATGTGAGGAAGTAGGAATTTATCACAAATGATAAAACAACATAAAAACACAGCTAGGGATCTAAACAATACAGTTGTAAGTAACATGCTTGAAAGAGAATTTAAAACAAAAATCATAAGGATACACGCTGGACTTGACAACTGTAGAGAAGGTATTGGGGATCCTTAACACTGAGATTAAAGCTTTAAAAAAAGAATTCATAAGAGATGAATAATATAATAAACAACATTAGAAATAAGCTTGATGCAATTAACTTCAGGCCTAAAGCAGTAGAGAAACAAATTAGAGAACTGGAAGACAAAATAATGGAAAATAAAGCTGAAAAAAGAGAAAGAAGATTATGAAACACAAGAATAGACTCAGTGAATTCACTGACTAAATCAAATGTTATAACATTATTATTATAAAAGTCTCAGAAGTAAAAGAGAGAGAAAAAGAGGGCAGAAAATATATTTTAAGAAATAAGAAAAGAAAACTTTCCTAATCTGAAGAAGGAAATATCCAGATGCAGCAGGCAAAGAGAACTCCCATAAAAATCAACAAAAGCAAGCCAAAACCTAGAAATGTTATAGTTAAGTTTGCAAAATATAATGATAAAGAGAAAATCTTAAAAAACTGCAAGACACAAAAGTCCTTAACATACAAGGGAAGACCCATAAGGCTAGCTAGATATTTCTCAACAGAAGCTTGTCATGCCAGAAAGGGGTGGCATGGCTTATACAAAGTGCTAATTTTGGAAAATATGCAATAAAAAATATTCTGTACAGAAAGCCTATCATTGAGGATAGAAGGAGAAATAGTTTCCCAGAAAAATAAAAAAAATATGGAGTTCATGACCATTAAATCAAGTGTGCAAGAGATATTAAAAAGGATTCCTGGAGTGCAAAGGAGAGCATAAAAGTGACAAAGACAATAAAGGAACAGTGAATATCTCAAGAAACAAATACAAAACAAGTAATAAAATGACAATATTCATATCTACCAGTAATTACTCTGTAAGTAAATGGACTAAATCCTCCAATCAAAAGTCAGGGTGCCAGAATGAATTTAAAAAAAACATGACCCATCTATATGGTGTCTACAAGAGATTCATTGTAGATCTAAAGACACCAACATATTGAAAGTGAGAGGATGGAGAAATATTTATCATGCAAATGGATGTCAAAAGAAAGCCAGAGAAGTAACCCTTATTTCAGAAAATTAGACACTGATAAAAGATGGTAACAAAAGATAAAAGAAGTCACATATTACAGTAAAGGGACAAAACAACAAGAAGATTTAACTATGTAAATTTTTATGTCCCTAATATGGAAGTACCCAAATATATAAAACAAATAATAACAAACATAAAGAAAATAATTACTAATTTAATAAAAATAGAGGGACTTTAACAACCCATTTAAATCAATAGACAGATCACCTAAAAAGAAAATCAACCAGAAAACAATGACTTTGAATGACACACTGGACCAGATGGAATTAGGAGACATATTCAAACACTGCATCCTAAAATTGCAGAATACAAAATCTTTTCAATGGCACGTGGACCATTCTTCAGAAGAGATCATGTAATAGGTCACAAGTGAAGCCTCAACAAATAAAAGCATACTGAGATCATACCATGTATATTTTCTGACCAGAACAATATGAAACTATAAGTCAATCAGAAGAAAAAAAAATAGGTAAGACCACAGACATATGAATGTTAAACAACATGCTACTAAATAATGATCCTATTTCTTGGGTCAACCAAGAAATCTAAGAAATAGTAATAAAATGAGAACACAATAATTCAAAACCTTTGGGATGCAGCAAAATCAGTCCTTGGATGGAAGTATATAGCAGTACAGGCCTACCTTATGAAGCAAAAAATTGTAAAATGAATAACTTAATCTAACACCTAGAAAGCTTACAAAATAATAATAATAATAATAATAATGTCTAAGCCAACAAAGGAAGAGCATAATAAATATCAGAGCAGAAAAAATGAAAAACTGATATAGAAACAACAAAAAATAGATCAATGAAACTAAAAGCTGATTCTTTGGGAAAAAAACTGATAAACCTCTAGTTAGACCTTTCAAAAGGAAAAAAGAAAGGATCCCAATAAATAAGATCACAAATGAGTGAGGAGAAATAACAGCCAACAATATAAAAATATGAAAAATTATAAGAACATATTATGAAAAACTATATATCAAAAAATTTCACCACCTAGAAGGAAAGATAAATTCCTAGAAACACATAAACGCCAAAATGAAAGAGGAAAAAACTAGAAAACTTGAACAGAATGATAAGCAGCAAGGAAATTGAGTCAGTAATAAAATAATCATGAAACTAATGAAAGGACAAAGCCAGATGATTTAACAGATGAATTCTACCAAATAGTTTAAAGAGAGTTAATACCTATTTTCCTCAAACTATTCCAAAAAATAGAAAAAGAATAAAAGCTTCTGAACTTGTTTTATGAGGCCAGAATTACCTCGATACCAAAAATCAGTAAGATTCCACTACAAAAGAGAAATATAGGCTAATATATCTGATGAACTTGGATGCAAACTATCTCAACAAAAAACAAACAAATTGACTCAACAATAGATTTAAAAAATCATTTACCATATTCAGATTGGAATTATACCTAACCTGCAAGTGTAGTTAGTTATTTGCAAATTAGAACATATTATGCCATATTAATAAAAGAAAGGATAAGAACCATATGGTTATTTGAATAGATGCAGAAAGGGTACTTCACGAAGTACAACATCCATTCATGATAAAAATCCTCAATAATCTAGGTTTAGAGGTAGCATGTCTCACCAAAATATAGGTCATCTATTAAAAATCCACAGTAAATATCATCCTTAATAGGAAATATTTGAGAGTTTTTCCTTTATGGTCAGGACAAAACAGGGATGCCCACTCTCACTACTGTTACTTAACATAGCGTTGGAAGTCATAGTCACAGCAATCAGAGAATATATAGAGATAAATATCATCCAAATCAGTAAGGAAGAAATAAAATTTCCACCACTTGCAGATGACATCATACTCCATATAGAAAATCTGAAAGACCACCAAAAAACTGCTAGAACTGATACACAAATTCAGTAACAATAAATTTACCATAAATCTACAACAAATTTCTAGATTTATCTACAATAAATTTATAGAACTCTGTTGCATTTCTATACAGAGATAACAAAGCAGTAATAAGAGAAATTAAGGAATCAATCCCATTTACAACTGCAGCAAAAACACTAAGATACCTAGATATATAGCTAACCAAAGATATGAAAGACCTGTACTGTGAAAGCTATACTACACTGATGAAAGCAATTAAAGAGGACACATACGTACAGACTGAATGAACTTGCATGCTCATGAATTGGGAGAACAAATATTGTTAGAATGTTGATCTTTGCAAAGCTATCTACACATTTAATGCAACTACTATCAGAATACAAAGGACATTTTTCAAAAAGCTAAAACAAATTATCTTGAAATTTGTAAGAAGCCACAAGAGATCCCAAATAGCCAAACCAACCTTGAAAAGGAAAAGTAAATCTGGAAAACATCAAAATTCTAGACTTCAAATTATATTAGAAAACTATCATCATCAAAATGTATGGCACTGCCACAAAATAGACACAAAGAACAATTGAACAAATCAGAAAACCCATTAATGAACCCATAACTATTTGGTCAACTAATCTCTGACAAAGCAGGAAAGACTATCCAATGGGGGAAAAAGATAATCACTTCAACAGTTGGTGTTGGAAAAACCAGACAGCAACATGCAAATGAATGAACCCGGACCAGTTCCTTACACCATATACAAAAATAATTTGAAAATGGATAAAGTTCTTAATTTGAGTCAGGAAACCTTCAAAATATTAGAGGAGAACACAGGCAGTAACATCTTTAATATTGACCATAACAACTGCTTATTAGATATGTCTCCTGAGGCAAGGGAAACAAAAACAAAAATAAAAATAAACTATTGGGACTTCAGGAATAAGCATATACACAGGTTAAGAAATAATCAATAAAACTAAAAGGACATCTCAGAAGCAGGAGAAGATTTTCAAATGATATATCTGGTTAGTATCCAAAATATATTAAAACTTTTTAAAACTCAACCCCCCAAAATAATTCAATTAACAAAAGGGCAGAAGTCATAAGTACACATATTGCCAAAAAAGACCTAAAATGAATAACAGACTTATAAAAGATGCTCAACATCACTGATCATCAGTGAAATACAAATTAAAACTACAATGTAATATGACTTCATACTTGTCAGATTGGCTAAGATTTACAACACAGGAACAACAGATATGGTGAGGATGTAAAAAAAGAGTAATCCTCTCATACTTTGGTGGGAATGCAAACTGGTGCAGGTACTCTGGAAAACAGTATGGAGGTTCTTCAAAAACTTTAAAATAGAACTACCCTATCATGCAACAATTTCACAACTAGGTATTTGCCCTAAGGTCACAATAATATTTATTTGAAGGAATACATGCCCCCTGGTATTTATAGCATCATTGTCAACAATAACCACATC